>CAKKLC010007916.1:15148-44080 GCA_918559645.1 Ceratonova shasta | reverse complement strand
AGATTTGATAATACCCGCGTCAAGTGGCTGTAAAAATGAGGTTGTATTAGGCGGAATGAAAATTATCTCAATGTTTTTAAGATTCAACGTTATTTTATGTGCTGGGCAGTTATCGATGAATAAACATACCTTTTTATTTAATTTCAACAATTGATCATCCCACTTTAGCAAGTATGAATTGAAAATTGCTGACGTCATCCAGGCTTTTTTATTCCATTTATAGTCAATATATTTGCCGACATCAATATTTTTAAAAGGTCTTGGGTTATTTGATCGACCGATGAGAAGTGGAATTTTTTTATCTGTTCCTTTCATATTACAGCATATCAGAACAGATGCTCTGTCTTTAAAATTTTTCACTCCTTGCTGTATTTTAGATGCTATGGTTCTTGTTGGCATTTGTCTGTAAAAAAAGTCCTGTTTCGTCCGAATTATAGATACCTGATTCACCATATTCTTCAATTTTTTGTTACCAGAGTGAGAAAATTTTTGAGTTCCCCAGAATCTACATTTACCTGCTTTCCTTCTCCAACAATCATTTTAAGAGATAAATTATTTCTTTTTTTGAATTTTTCCAGCCAACCGGGAGATGATTTGAATTCCTTAAACATTTTTTTCTTCGGCTATTTTTTGTGCTTTCTTTATAACTATATCATCTGTGAAAATCATATTTTTTTCAACTCTTGAACGTTCCATCCAAAATAAAAGATTCTTATCTATGACATCGAATTTTAAGACAGGCTTTCTGAATTTTTACTAAATCCTTCTGAGATCAATTTTATGATATTATCTTTTTCATCAATAATGTTTTTGACTGTTCTGTCTGATATCTTTTTTTTTAATTTTGCTGTAAAAATCTCTGCAATACGAGTGTATTTGACAGATTTATTTGACTCTTTGTATCTATTAATCTCTAGTTTGTCATCGAATGTAAGTTTTATGTGGAAATATTGGACCATAGATTTTTTCTAAAAAAAGAATTTCGAAAATTTCCGAAAAGTATGGAAAACGAAAAGTATAGAGAAATAGATTAGTAAAGCTAAAAAATCAGCAATTTTTCCGAAAAGTATTGAAAACGAAAAGTACAGAGGGTTTACTGTATTTGGAAATGTATTATTATAATAACGGAAATGTAAAAATGTCAACTTATGTAAATTTAATTTATTTTGTTCTACTAGAGTGCAAAATTCACAAATCACAGCCATATCCTATTTTCATCACTTATTGTTATGTGGATTTTAAAAATATACCAATATTATCAAATGGTACTCAAACAGAAGAGAACATTAAATCTATTAGTGAGAACTTAATGTCTGATTGGTAATTAAATTCATATGTAATCGTTTTCTTTGTAAAAATTGGTTATAATATTTGTGCTGAAGTAGGAAAAATCTCAAAGTTTAACTTGAAATATTTAGATCTTTCCAAAGATGATCTCTTTGAGACGATTTTAAACGAACAAATATGAATCATATTTTGTTAGTCATTTTAGATGTTTATTAAAGTAATTAAAAAAGTTCCGTACTGGTTATAAAACTATCAATACAAATCAAAAAAATGATAGTTTGACTACATTATTTGAAGTAAATAATAGTAAACAGGTTAAATTATAATTAGATTATATTTAAAAACCTCATTATCCTAACAAAGAAGCTAAATATGTAAAACTAATAAGGTTTTATCGAAAAGTAACTAAAATAACATTTAACTATTTATTAACCGATAACATGCTTTGCTAAATATGAAAACAAATTTTATAGAATACAAAATAAAATTTAATTAAAACATTCTTGTACATTTTTGAATGTCCCATATGGAAAAGTATATGTTATAATGTATATATAATTTTATAAATTGGAAATCACTTTAGATACATAAACAGCTAAAACTACATCATCATGGAAGAATTTTTATTTTCTAGTGTAGTAGAATCCAAAAAATTTGGAAAATTCTATACATTATTGGTTTCTTAAGGCTACTTTTAAAAAATTTAAAACAAAAATGATTTTTAAATACAATATAGGACTTAATAGTAAATATACATAGCATTTTGGACTGAAACAACAGAGAATCGTCTTTTATCTAATGAATTAGATCAATCGACATTTTTTCATTGTGACTATTAATTATTTAAATTATAAAGCTTTGTGTTTTATAAATATTTATTTTTTATTTATAAATTTCATATATTTAATTTGGACTAATTCAGATTCAAATGTTTCATATAAATAAACTTTTAATATTATTGTAACTGACTATAAATTCTCAACATTAAAATTGTTTCTTGGACAGCAAATATTAATGCTTAGAGTTATATATGATTAACTTTGTTTGAAATCTTAAAATTATAATTTTCTTTCTTTTCAAAATAATGTTATTTTGAAAATATTCTTTTGAACTTAATTTATGTTATAGTATATTCAATTTTTTAAGTTTCAAAATTCATGAAAAATCTCAGAAAAATTTGATTAATTAATATCTATGAAAGATCGATATAACAATACCTTCATTATATATTTTATCCAAATTCTAATTATTTATGAATCATTTTTTTAAAAAGCAATGTGCTCTAATAAAATAATTAAATATAATAAAAGAAAAATAAATTTAATGGTTTCAAAATATCAATTTTAAAGTTTGTGTGCTTTAAAAGCTATTGTTTTAAACTCTCTGTTGTCGTTATAGTAGTCATCGTTTCCATCATTATTTTGATTTACTTAATTTTAGTTAAACGTTTAATTACTTTCAAATTTTATGTCGTCTTTTAATTCAGCTTTTACTGCATCTAATTAAATTTTAAAAGTCATACTTGAAAATGAAATGAGAGAGAATAAAATTATAAATATTACAAATATAAATCTACTACTTTGCATTTTATAGTATTAGTTTACAGGATTGTTTTATTATGAATTTGTATTGAATAAAGCAAAATAATAATTTAATTTATTTCAATTAAACTGCTTTATTTATAATTCAGATTGATAATGCATCTTTTCTTGTAACAAATAAATGTATGCATTGTATAGAGGTTTAAAAAATAGATAAATTCATAGTTATTTTTATTATATAACCTAATAGAATAATAATTTGTATAGTATAATTAATTCTTTAGTAATTGTCATACTTAAATGTTTATTATATAACCTAATAGAATAATAATTTGTATAGTATCATTAATTCTTTAGTAATTGTCATACTTAAATGTTTATTATATAACCTAATTGAATAATAGTTTGTATGGAATCATCAATTCTCTATTAATATTCATACTGTTATGTTTATTATATAACCTAATAAAATAATAATTTGTATGGAACATGAATTTTTAGTTTTTGTCATACGAATATGTTAATTACATAATTTAATTGAACGACAGTTTTCATATAAAGTGATGAATTCTCAGTTTTTGAGATTCTTTTGTTTTACATATCTAATTGAATTATAGTTTGTATGGAATCATGAATTCTCAGTTTTTGTCATACAGTTATGTTTATTATATAACCTAATTGAATAATAGTTTGTATATAAAATGATGAATTCTCAGTTTTTGAGATTCTTTTGTTTTTACATATCTAATTGAATAATAGTTTGTATGGAATCATGAATTCTTTAGTAATTGTCATACTTAAATGTCTATTATATAATCTAATTGAATAATAGTTTGTATATAAAATGATGAATTCTCAGTTTTTGAAATTCTTTTGTTTTTACATATCTAATTGAATAATAGTTTGTATGGAATCATGAATTCTTAGTTTTTGTCATACAGTTATGTTTATTATATAACCTAATTGAATAATGGTTTGTATATAATATGATGAATTCTCAGTTTTTGAGATTCTTTTGTTTATTATATATCTAATTGAATAATAGTTTGTATGGAACATGAATTTTCAGTTTTTGTCATACAGTTACGTTTATTATATAACCTAATTGAATAATAGTTTGTATATAAAATGATAAATTCTAGGTTTTTGATATTCTTTTGTTTTTAAATATCTAATTTAATAATAATTTGTATGGAATCATGAATTCTCAGTTTTTGTCATACAGTTATGTTTATTATATAACCTAATTGAATAATAGTTTGTATAAAATCATAGATTCTTTAGTATTTGTCATACTTAAATGTTTATTATAAATTCTAATTCAAAGGCGTGCAAATGGTGGCCCTCGTGGTGGTTTTTTCTAACCAGCAGAGCCCAGAAAAATGTAATGACAAATAAAAGATTTTTTTTATGATTAATTTCATTATATTATATTAGTAATTTTTAATTAATTTAGTTTATTCCTACCTATGTCGTCATTGAAAAAAGCAAAGAAAAAATCAGCCAGCAGAACATTTTAGGACAATCGGATGATTATTATTTCTTCTACATGAACAAGAATAAGACCATCTGTTTAATTTGCCTTACAGAAATATCCGTTCCAAATGAATACAATCTCGAAAGACATTTTATTGGATAAAACACGTAAACTACACCAAATTAAGCGCGGAGGAAAGAAATCACAAGTTTGAGAATTTAATGGTCTCTTGAAATAAGCAAAAAAAACTTTTCGAAAAAATAGTCAACAAAACTATAATATTGTTAGGTCCAATTTTGTTGTAGCAAAAAAGATTGCTAATCACGGAAAGCCCTTCCGATGGGGATCTAATTAAAGAATGCCTTTCGACATAATTAACATATTATGCCCAAAAAAATCTAAAAATATAGAAATAACTAATCTTTTTTGTTGGAAAATTGCAAGAAAAATAGATCAAATGGCAGAGAATGTTGAGGTGTTACTTATAGAGAAGACTTCAAAATGTTGGGTCTTTTAAATAGCAATCGACGAAATCACGGACATTATGGATACATGAAAATTAGCATACTTTATTCCAAGCGTTAATTCTAGTTTCCAATGTACTGAAGAGCTGCTAGCACTGTGCTCATTAGAGACTATTACGAAAGGTCAAGATATCTTTAATGAAAAAAAAATGTTTTTGAAAGGTTTAAACTTGATTGATTAAAATTATCTGGAATATTCACCAAAGGTTTACCATCTATGGTTGAGACGTAAATGAAGTTGTTGGCAAAGTAAAGGCGTATATAAAAGAACAAGCCAACAATATTCACGCCTTTTGCTTTTTCTACTTCATAATATCTCAGCAAAACCTATAAGAAAAATCAATAAAATTCGATCATGTCATAAAAGTAGTTGTATGCTGCATTAACTGCATCAAATCGAATGCATTGAATCACATGCAATTTAAAAAATTTCTATTTGAACTTTATTGAGAATATGAGGATCTCAGCTATTATTTTGAAGTACGCTGGCTAAGTAAAGGAAAAATTCTTAAGCCCTTTTACGATATGAGAAAGAAGATTTTTATTTTTATGAGCTCAAAAGGTCAACAACTTCAAAATAAGCAAAGGTTTGCCGATTTAGCCTTTTTGATAGATGTTACAAAACATTTGGTTGAACTTAATTACAGACTACAGAGGGAATATCAACTTATTTATGAACTTTATGGATATATATTGTCATTTAAGTGCAAACTTAATTGTGGAAATTTCAACTACAGCAAGGAAATGCATATAATTTTCCAACTATTTTAAAGCATTTTGAATATATATTATATTATCAGGAATTTGCCAAAGAGTTTGAATTTTAACATCAAAAATCTGGGATCAGATTGAATAAATTTTAAATTCAAAAAATTGGATTTGATGTTTTTTCTTCACCATTTGATGTTGATGCTTCAACAGCTCCACATCAAATTTAAATGAAAATAATTGATTTACAATGGAGAATAAAGCTACAGATAAAAGCAAAGATTGCTAAATTTTTCGATTTTTATCAGCAAAATTTTCTAACAAACGAATTTCCAAATCTGTCAAGATTTGTTCATAGCCAATTAGCTTAAATTGGCAGCACACATAAGTGTGAACAGATATTCTTCAGGATGAAATACGTTAAATCAGTACAAAACTCCAGGAAACTGATCATCATCTTGAAAGTTCGTTGTGATTAGCAATATCTGATATTTCACCAGACATAATATCTTTTTGAGAATTTAAGGTCATAGAAAGAATTAAAAAAAACTTTGTTCACTTTTTAGGGGTATTACCGTGTATACTATTTTTTAATATGACAACTAATTGAATTGATTGGGTGGCCTTCTTTTATTTTGGAGGGAGTGGGTTTAAAAACACCTTGCAAAACAAAAATTTAGAAAATTTATGTTGAAATCAAACTAAATTCAGGGATTTTACTGATATTATTTTCTTAATGAGAAATGTTTTTTTGTCCCTTTTAAAATATTTTTAATTGAGCTGGTGCTTGGACTACATTTGGTAACACATCACTGATCCAATTGAATATTAGTTTGTATGGAATTATTAGTTCTTTAGTAATATTCATACAGTTATGTTTATTATTTAATCTAATTGTATAGTAGTTCGTATATAAAATCATAAATTCTTAGTTTTTGAGCTTTTTTTGTTTATTATATATCTAATTGCATAAAAGTTTTTATTGAATCGTAAATTCTTAGTATTTCAGCTTCTCTTGTTTATTACATATCTAATTGCATAATAGTTTTTATTGAATCGTGAATTTTCAGTATTTTAGCTTCTCTTGTTTATTACGTATCTAATCAAATAATAGTTTTTATAGAATCGTAAATTCTCAGTATTTTAGCTTCTTTTGTTTATTACATATCTAATTGAATAATAGTTTTTATTGAATCGTGAATTTTCAGTATTTTAGCTTCTCTTGTTTACTACGTATCTAATCAAATAATAGTTTTTATAGAATCGTAAATTCTCAGTATTTTAGCTTCTTTTGTTTATTACATATCTAATTGAATAATAGTTTTTATAGAATCGTGAATTCTTAGTATTTTAGCTTGTTTTGTTTATTACATATCTGATTGCATAATAGTTTTTATAGAATCGTGAATTCTTAGTTTTTTAGCTTTTTTTGTTTATTACATATCTAATTGCATAATAGTTTTTATAGAATCGTGAATTCTCAGTATTTTAGCTACTCTTGTTTATTAGATATCTAATTGAATAATAGTTTGTATAGAATCATGAATTTTCAGTTTTTGTAATTCTTATGTTTATTACATATCTAATTGAATAATAGTTTTTATAAGAATCGTGAATTCTTAGTATTTTAGCTTCTTTTGTTTATTACATTCTAATCAAATAATAGTTTTTATAGAATCGTGAATTCTTAATTTTTTGAGCTTTTTTTGTTTATTTTATATCAACTTGAATGATAGTTTGTATAAAATCCTGAATTCTCTAGTATTTCTCATTCTTAAATGTTTATGATAATATCTAATTCAATAATAGTTTGTATTGATTCATGAATTCACTAGTAATATTTTCATACTGTTATGGAACAACTCGTCATATTTTTAACCTATTATAAAATGAATATAGAATACATTAAAAGTCAGCGAGGACAAAATCTACTTATTTACGATGGTTTTATCTATAAATTTTATTCCATTATCAGTAATGGTAAAAAGTATCAATGTCAAAAAAGAACTTGTCTTGGATCATTTGTAGTAACTTCTGACGTTATCATTGCATGTATCATTCCTCAAAAACTTAAAAAAGATGAGGATAAAATTATTATAATAAAGCAAAAGCATCTATAAAAGAAAAGGCATTTTTATTTTTTTGAAAAACTGCAAAATATAATTGCAAAAGAGATTTAAAAGCTTCCACCAAATTTATCACCACAATTAACAAAATACAAAACTAATAATGATTAGTAACAAAAGCCAGTAGTTTGATAGATGGTTTTCTTTCATCCTAAAAAGAAGACATCCCACCGAGTTACACAAAATTCTCCGGAAATATTTATTTCCGATTTGATATTGGTTTAACAAGTGATTCACGATACATAATTTTTGCATCGGAATTCAAAAGAAAATTTTTCAAAAAATGTTCTACTTTTCTAATTGATGGAACTTTTAAAACAGCACCGCCTGGTTTTGTTCAAATTTTAATAATACATGGTTGCTTTTTTGGGCGTTCTTTTCCTCTGATGTATGCTTTTATGACTCATAAAACTGAAATCTTTTATTATTCTATTTTAAAGAAGATAAACAAGATTTTTGAAATAAGACCAAATATAATTTTTTCGAATTTTGAAAAGGCAATACTAAATTCAACTCGTAAAGTTTTTCCTCTTGAAACAAGTTATACCTGTCTATTTCATTTCGGTAAGAGTATTTGGCGACGTATAAATGAAAGCGGTGAATCTAATAATTACAAAAACGATAAAGATTACAAGACTTTTGTTGAATCTAGCACTTGTTCCACCAGATTCAGCAATAAATGGTGATTTTGAACCAAAAGGATATTTATTAGAAATAAAACAAGGATTGAACATGATTTCTATTATTACTTTGAAAGGACTTACATCGGAAACTATGAAAACGATAAGAATATTTTTAAGAACCGATTTATAGTCATAATTTATAGAATTTTTATTGGCGAGTATATCATGATATATCGAGAACAACATATCCAGTTGAAGGATGTCATCGATCTTGGAATTTCAAAAATGAGTTAGCTCATCCTAATATAGGGAAACTGATAAATAAAATGAAAGAAGAAGAAGAATAAATAAATCATTTTCATATTGTAAGAGGAAAATCGGGAATTTATCAACCGTTAGAAAGGGATTTTAAAAGATAAGATAAATTAAGAGCTGTTGTAAAATCTTCTCAATTTTATACGTTGATTGAATATTTACATGCAATCAATGTCATTTATTTTTGGTCTTTTGATTAAACTAAGTTTTCTCAATAATTTTTTCAATTAAATCATAATTTAGTTCATTTTAGTAATTTTAAACTAACAATAATTTAATATTTTTTAATTAAATTTCGGGCGAGTTTGCGCCGACCGGCGTATAATTCTAACACCGATAAAAATGCAGCCTTAATGATGCTATTTATAATAGTTTTTGTCGATTGATGGAAAAAAATATACCTATAAGGGGTCCCATTCTTAGATTTGTATTTTAAAGGTTGCTGAAAAATCCTCAAAAACAAACTTTAAAGCCTTGAACGGTTGGTTGTTTAGATTCAGGAAAAATTATGATTTAAAATTTAAGCATCGAAGGGAGAATCAAAATCAGCTTATTCAAATTCCACTGTTTGTTTTTAAAAAAAGTAAAAAAATCTTATTTCAAGATATAAAAGCAACAATATATTTAATTGCGACGAAACATCACTTTATTAGAAATTTCTATCCACCAAAAGTTTTTGTAGCCCAGATGATATTTGTAAAGGTGTGAAAACATTTTAAGATAGGTTAACTCTGCTTATAGGTAGTAGCTTAGTAGGCGAAAAAGAATATCCTCTTTTAAATGGTAAATCAAAAATCACCCAGAGCATTGAGAAATTTTAATCTTCAATCGATTGGATTGAAGTATTACCATTCATATAATGCGTGGATGACCAGATCAATATTTGGTAATTGGTTGGAAAGATTCAAGTATAAATGGCCAATGAAAATAGAAAGATAGCCTTAATTGTTGATAATGCAACATGTTAATCTATTACTAGAATACTCTCCAATATAGATATCATTTTTTTGTCTAAAAAAACTACATCTTTTATCCAACAATGTGATCGGGAATTATTAAATTCTTTAAAGATAAATTTTTAAAATATTTGACCACAAATATGATCAATAATACGAATTCCGCTGACAATATAGAGAAAATAATAAAAAAAAACAATATTTGATGCAATTTGCTTAGCCAAATTATCATGGAATGATGGATCTTTAGAAACATTCATAAACTGCTTTACTAAAGCTTTTGATAACGAAAGCCGCAAAAATATAAATGTAAATAATGAACCAGACATCAAAATTGAACAATTAAATACCACAAAAATAATTAGCGAAATCATCGATGATGTATTTTATGATTTAGAGGAATCTGATTTACAAGCAAAGGATGAATCTTATACCGCCCACGATTGAACAGTTAAAACAAAGGATTTGAAAATCTCATTAAAAAGTATACTTACATTTTTGAAATATAAATGCACTGAACATGTCTTGAAGTTTTATAAATTTAAAGCGGAAATCATGCAAACTTATAAAAAAAAGATAAAAAAACTGGGAACTATTCTGGATTTTCTAATTAAAAGATAAGTTTTTAAGATTTTTAGTTTATACTGAAAAAACCTGTTTTAGGGGCAAAACCTCCATTTGAAGGTAAGACTGTGTATCTAATTTAATAATAGTTTATAAAATCATAAATTCTCTAGTATTTGCCATACTTTAATGTTTATTATACAATATTATTTAATAATAGTTTGTATAGAATCATGAATTCTCAGTTTTTGTGATTCTTTTATTTATTATATGATCCTATTGAAAAATAGTTTGTATAGAATCATGAATTCTCTAGTATTTGTCATACTTTAATGTTTATTATAAAATCTTATTGAATAATAGTTTGTATAGAATCATGAATTCTCAGTTTTTGTGATTCTTTTGTTTATTATACGATCTTATTGAAAAATAGTTTGTATAGAATCATGGATTATCTAATATTTGTCATTAAATATAAAAAGATTTTTTACCCTCTTCTAAGGAATTTGATTTATAAACATATATCTAAAATTTCTAATTTTCTTACAAGTTCACAAGAAAATTATAATATTGACGTTGTTACTTTACTCATGTCAGTATGCTGAACTATATTTAAGACATTGGATGTTGTATATTTAACAATTTTTATTATTTAAGATATTTTTGTACTCTCATCTTGTTTATGAGAGTTTGAGAACATATTCGCCGTTTTTCTGTACCTTTCTATAATTTAAATTTTGCATTATTAGATATTTTTATTTTTAGAAAATTTCATTACTCTTAGATTAGACAAAACAGAAAGTTTTGGTGCCGCCGTTTTGGCGCAGGATGTTTTAGCACAGTCCCATTTTGAAAAATTTAAACCCCTTAAACTAAACCTGTAAAATATTTTAAATGTAGAAAATCATAAAAAAATTAAAAATTAATATCAGTTTATACTTCTTCTAAATACTCTAAAATTTATACAAATATCTATTTTAATTAATCCATTAAAAAGTTATGAGCGATTCCTCGGAAATACTCAATAATATACGATTTTTATAGTTATCTACAATTGTCAAGATTCTAATATCCGTAGCAAGATATTTTGTATGATTTACAGGAGAACGGTCTCCCCGAACAAATTGCTTACATACAATTTCACGCTCCTTTTGAACACTCCGGATTCCGTCTATAAACTTCCAAATGTTTGGATGATCCATTCCAAATTCACTTTGAAACCTCCGATGTGCTGCTTCAACGTAGTTATTGTTAAGATCTTCTATATTATAGTGTTCTTTTTTATACAGACCACATATTGGGTGGAAACAATGTACGACGCCTAGTCTTGTTTCGATTTTTGCGCAATATGTAAAATTCCTCAAACCAGTTTTAAATCAGAACAAATTCCTTCCTAATTTCAGTTTCCAGTACCTCAAACGCTACATCAATGTCCTTGATTGTATATAAAAAAAGAGCCACTATTATTCTGGCAGCCAACGCGATGTCATGATCATTATTATATCTTCAAAGATGACCTTCTTCTGATAATTTTCTGCGCATATTTTTGGTTAAGTGGAAAAGGCATTCATTTATTGCACAGTTTGAAAAAGTTTCTCGAAAAGCTCCAATTGCAGCCTGTTCAAAGTCAATCAAAATCGAATAAGAATTAAGATTTGGCCAAAATTCTTTAATAACTTCAAACAATCGTCGGTAAGTTCTGCCTTCTTCATTTGGTAACAGGTGATACAAAACTGGCAGCACAAATCCCCCTCTTGCTGCCATTATTACAAATATTCGAGAAAATAAGTTGTGTGCTAAACTGAATGTTTCGTCAACATATATATTTTTGATTAGGTGAATCCATTCACTATTAGATTGCTGGCCAAATATAAGAATTCGAGCTTTATCATGCTCTCCAAAATACGAAAAAAAAAGTATTTCATCTGACCTGGTGTGATCTCATAAAACCAATATGTATCAGGAATAATAATCTAAGCGCGGTTGGTGGGGTAGGAAGGCGCTGCTTGGCTTTCATTTCTTTTTTGCTGAATAACTTTGAAAATTGCATCTATATTAAGCATCTTAGCTTGAATAGCAGTTGATGCTTTTTAAAGAGCACTGATGAAAGAAACTGGTAAAATTTCATTTTTATTGCTTGTTCTACTTTTAATCGCAACCATTACTTTATGAACTTGCAGTTGAGATGCATCCCTTTCATAAATATGATGGTTCATCTGAACCAGAACCATATAAGTCACCGTTTTGTGTAAACAGGTCCTGCACTCATTCTTGAACTGACATCGCCAAAATTTCTTGGACTGATCTACACTTAGAGTATCAAGCACATAAAAGTGTCCTTTATAATTCAATGTTTCCTTGCCCCGCTTTAATTAAATATTTTTCAATCTAATGGTATAAAAAATTTTATTGATTTTATGGCATACTATTGCTTTTACTCGACTTTGCTAGAGTTTTGTTAATTGAAAGAATGCAATTAAATTATTTGAGTTATCTTGAAATATAAATTGTTCATACTAAATAATATTAAGAGTTTATATTGTCATCATACAAAACATTAATAATAATGATAAAATCTGAAAAGAATTAAAATATGTACCAATGTACAATAGTTTATAGTTTTAACACCAATGCATCCATTAGAATATTTTAGTAAAATACTGAATTTTACATATCAAAGTTCTATAACTTTTTACATTATTTTTCAAATAATTTTGATTATGTAAATTTTCTTTTCTTTACTTTACTATTTCACATATTTTTAATGTTTTTGTGACGAAGAAAAATGAAATGAACAAATATTTCACCAATTATATGTTGAGCCTAGTGTAAAAAATGGAATATAATAATTAAAGAAGAGGTAAACAATTATTAATATTAGTCTGTGTTCATAAGAATAGCGGCAAAAAGAATATAATTTGGGCTTAAACCATAATTCTATGAATAAAGAGAAGATATAAAGAAAATAAAAAACATTTGTTGTTATACAGTTTTGGATAAAGTTATTTTCAAATAAATTTAAAAAATTATTGATTCAACGAACAAACAAAGTTTATTCTTATGTAATATCAAATTAATATAACTCTACATAATTTATGATTTAGTCTGTCACTTCTGTACTTTTATAGATGTGAGGAGAACACATAGTTGAACAAAAGTATGTTATAACGTCCTGCCACAAAACGGTCGCACCAAAAAGTTACGTACCGGCAATAACAACACAATTGGGTTCTGATTGTAAAATTACATTGAAAAAGATTGCACAAAACATTGAAGAAGAATATGGTGTGCATTTGGGAACCAGTAAAATATATGATGCATTGAAATGTATGAACTACTCTCTTAAGTTGGATGCATCCTATACCAGAAAGAAGAAATGAATTGAACAATATTTGAGCGCAAATAACGTATGCTGAAACATTTATGATTCTTGAGGAAACGTACCCAGAACATAATAATTTCTTTATTGATGATGTGGGGTTTAATCAGAGCATTAAGAAAAAGAATAGCTGTTCTTTAATTTGAAAACCTGCAAATATAACTGTAAAAAATATTAGGTCTAAAAATTTATCAGTATGTTGCTCGTATAATAAACAAGGTGTAAAATGTATCGAATTAAATTATTATCCATCTAATTCAACTACTTTTTTCGATTAAATCACTAAATTTTTTGAGAAAATATCAGGATTAAATCGTGGACCTGTGTTGCAATGTTGGATAACGTGAGATTCCATAAGTGTGAAGAGGTAAGTAGTACATTTAAAAAGAACGGACATAAAATTGAGTTTCTTGCTCCTTAATGACCCTTCTTAACCCCAATAAAATAATTAGATGCACAACACAAGTAGAACTAGTTTCTGCAATAAGTAACTGTATTAATGAAATAAAAATTAAAGATTGCAATGGGTGGTAGAGAAATATTAAAAGGTATATTCGACAATGCATGGACACTATGCAATAACAGATTAATTAAATAATTTTTATTTGTATGTTTTTAAAAAAAATGAATTTTTATTGTTGTTTCTAATAGTAGAGAAAAGTATCATTAAAAATAACATTTAATTTATCATTTTCCTTTTCAAACCAAAAATTTGTTAAATAAATCCTTATCTTCAAATTTAAATCCTAAAAAGTTCCCTCATGGTCCCAAATTGTGTCCATTAAATCTGAAAATATAATAATAAAGAATCCAAAAAAATACGTAAAAATTTTAGTTCGATTACAAATCAAAATATTTCTAAAAATACCGTTGCGGTGCAAATATGATGCCAAAACACTGTAAAGTGAAAATATAAATAAAATCTTAAAAATTTAAGTTTCAACTAATTAAATTATACTATAATTCATTATAATACTGATTTTCTAACTAAAATATTAGAAAATATTGTAATAATTTAACCAAAAGTCCATATTTTGTACTGAATTTTAGTATTCATGAATGGATTATTAATATAGGTTAAGAGGAACGAATGTTTAGACATGGTTTTTGTAAATATGAAAATTATCTAATAAATATGATTATTGCGTTCTATAATATAGTTTTTAATTACTACAATCTTACCTTAAAATTATAATATTCTATAAAACAAACATAAAAACGCTCAAGGAAGACACTAAATATGAATGTCAAAAAACTGATATTTATTTTAAACAAATCAAAAACATAATAAAAATTGAAGATAATTATTAAATTTTATTAGAATGATTAGAAGTTACACCTTTTTTTTTTTAAAAATTACATCACACCTGCTTTAGTATTTTCATATTTATTGTTGTTTTTATAAAAGATTTTGAGAATATAATATAAATGCAATCTAAAATATCTGCCTCTAATTACTATATAGCAGTAATAACTATTGGTATGATTGTTTTAAATTTTTCCAGGGAGTGGATCATAATTTTTGTAAACCAAAAACAAGACTCGTAGATTTTATTTGCAGATATTTGATTGTGATATCAACTATTGCTGAACCTTTTCTATCTTTCCCCTAGAAAGAGATGTCAAATTCTTCTAATGTCAACTCATATGTTAATGGGAATATCATTTACAAAGAATATTTTTTATCTAAATTTTATTAACGTAAAAGAGACATGTAATTCTTCAATTTATACTTTCAAACCTATTATTTTTTTGATGGACAGAACAGCTAAAATGTATTCTAATAACTTTCTTAAACAGACTATTATCATTACAATTTGAAGTTTTCTGAAACATATTTATTTGCTTTGTTAATGGTCGTTATAATAAAAGAGTATTTAACAGTTACTTTTGATTCGATAAATTAAATTTTATTTAAAACGCCTACTTGATGAATACCGTATCTTTTTTAAGTATGTTTAAATTTAAAGCAATTTAATTACTGAGCTCTTTTTAATATATTCTTTGCTTTTTTAAATAGTTTTTTGTTAATTTTATCAATTAGTGCAGTTACCTCGTTCTTTACTGAAGGAACAAATCATATACTGTAAGTAAAATAAAAACCTGAACATCGTTAACGTATTTGCATAAACGCAACAAAAAGGAATATGAAAAATAGTTTCCCTTTAAACTTCCTTATATTTTTATATTAGTGTTTTCAAGGCCTGATGTTGCATGGACATAAAGGGATCCATTTTTTTATTTGAACATTAAATATGTTGTTGTGATTATGATGTCATTTTATGAGAATCCCACCAAAAATCCAGATTAAAAGGCTTCCAATTACAAAGATATAAGTTTTGCGAATTCCACAACTGTCAAAACATCTTAATATGTATCACAAGCGGCAGATTGTGACTCTTTATTAATGCGGAAAACAATAAGAGAGATCAGCAAACCCATCAATTTAAGTGTTGGAACAGTGTGCACTGTATTGTAGAAGCAGGGAAAGGGTGTTAAATTTGATCAAAAATTTGGTTCTAAAAGGTCATTGGTGTTAAGCAAAAAGGATTCAAGGCAATTCAGTAAATTCTATAACCGAAAACAAAGATTTTAATGCAGTAAACGCTGCAAATGGCATTTTGAAGGAGTGTAAATTGACAGTAAGTAGTCAAAAGATTCGTAACTACATAAAAAAAGAAATTTAAATGCCTTTTGCCGACAAAAAACCTCTTCTGTACCCGAAACACAAAAAGACTAATTTTGGCCTATGTTCTGACTAGAACATAAATTCAGAAACTTTTAAGAAAAGAGTTATTTTCTCTGAGAAAAACAATTTAAACTTGTATAATTCTGATGGTATAAGATTTATGTGGAGAAAGAGAAAAGAACACCTAAAAATAATCACATTTCAACGATAGTAAAGTTTGGAGGCGAAAATATTACGGTTTCGGGCTGTTTTTCGTATGAAGGGTTTGTAAAAATTGTTTTGGTTGATGGTATAATGGACACGTACAAATATGTATATATGATAAGTGATTCCTTACCAGCTTCAGGCCAAAAATTTGGATTTGACAATTTTGTTTTTTAACAAGATTACAATACTAACCTTACATCTGCGTATGCTAAGGAATATTTTGTGGAAAAAAACATTGATATTTTTACTTGGCAACCGCAAAGTGCAGATTTGATCCATTAAAAAATGTTTGCACAGACATGAAGAGAAAATTATCAAAAAAGACATTTAAAAATAATGAAAAAAGTTTTGCTGAACTTAAAAACATTTGGGACGTTTTATACAAAGAAATATGCTAGAAAGCTTAGTGATTCGATAAAATATGGGATCCTAGAGTGTTTAAGAACAAAATGAGGGCATTTTAAATATTAAATTAGAATGTTCAGCTTGTTTTGGGTTTAATTTTATAAAAAATATTAATTTTCGCAGAATTTTTGCAAATTAAGTATTTTTAAATAAAAGTATGGTTACCAAGCCATATAATACGAGAACAAATTATACAAATAAAAAAGATTTTCTCCAAGTAGGATTACATTTTCAGTTTTTTTATAGTTCACTTTTTTTTGGTTCACTGTACATCCTAATATAGTGTGCTATCATAAAGTATATCTTATTGATATATTAATTACCAGGCTATTATGAAAATTACTTTTTCATTTATCTATCCTCTGAGGGTTGATAGTCCGAATTTGATATATTTTCAATAAATGCTTGTAATTTTTCTTCTAACAACATTCAATTTTTATTCAAGAATTTCGAGTTTTTAAAAATTAGGTAATACAGGACAACGGGATACTTAAATTATAGAAAAACTGTCGCTTTACAGAATAATCTAGATCAGAATACCATGTTATTGCATAAATTTCTTCTTTCAATATACAATAGTATAAAGTAATGTTTCAAACATGTCTCAGACTATATATTTTCTTAATGTCCAAATGTTGTTGTGTGTTACAAATATTGGGAATTTGGCAACACGTAAAAAGAGTTATTTAAATATTCTTATAATACAATCGCTATTTAAGATTGCAGGTGATAGTACTTGTGTAATTATTCACAATTATGATTTAGTGAATTTAAATTCTATAAAAATGTAAAAATAGTATGAATTTAGGTCTAAAAATACATTATACAACTAATGGGAGTTCATAATGAAACGGGTCTACATTTTATAAAATAATATTATCTAAATTTTATACAGCAATTAACAAATTTAATCAGAACATACAATAATTGTTGAATTTAACGAGAATAGTATTCAACTTCAATATAAATATCAAAATTATTTAAATTAAAGAATCCTATACTTGATAATGTTTTACATTTTTAAATATGAAATATCATTGACACTAGAAGGTACTAAAAAAATTGTATACCTATATTGTCTAAACAGAGATTTTGTTGTATTCAGAAAGAACAAAAATATTAAAGCTTTTCAAAAATAACACGGAATGAAGTTGTGAACTTATTTTGTCTAAAAAGTCATTTTTCGGATCTTTTAAAGAAATAATATAATAAAAATGCTGATCAGTTTGGATTCAACCTATGTACTAAAATTTAAATAAACCTAAAAAATAAAATATTTTATTGAATTAATGCATATGCCGAAAATCTTTGAAAAAGAATAAATTTTATTTTATTTTTAAAAAATGTTGTTTTATACCTTAATGAACATAAGCTCTGATTAATTTTTAGCTAAAGTAAATGACACATGTTTCAAGAAGTGGGATTTTTCATAAGACTTGGCGTTTTTGGTAGACAAAAAACTTGTATTTCATGCTTTACTCTTATGAGTATCAAGTGTTTTAAAAAAAGCATTGATGAGTACACATACCGTTGTATGAATACAGGATATAATAAATATTCATCTTTACAAAAAGGTAAATTTTTTGCAGCTTTGAAGATTAAGTAGCAAAAATGTATTCACCTTTTGTTTTTTTTTGCAAAGTGAAGATTAAAGAAGCAAGCTATTCAAAGATATTGAACTGTCAGAAGATGCTGTTTACGTTTATTTCAATGACTTGCAAAAAGACTATGCTATGCAATGAAAAGAATTATGTAAAACTTGGAGGTGATGGAAAGTCGATTCATATTGACAAATCTTTATTTCGTTATAAACCAAAATATCATGTGAAACAAAAGCCAGAGAACGATATATGGATTTGGGATGATTGAAAGTGATTTGAACTCTTATTAAGTAATTTTTAGACATGATACGGCTTGGGATTTAAAAACCTTATGCCAAAAATTCATCAATATGTTGAACCATTATCAATCATTATTAGTGATCAATGGACTGCCTATAGTGGTATACAAGAGAATTTAAACTTATTCATTTAACTGTAAACCATACCTTATACTTTTTAAACCTAGAAGACGGCGCTCTCATACAGCGTATTGAGATTTTATAAGAATTTCTGAAAGTTAAAGTAATGGAAATGAGTTGCCTGCAGTCTAGTGCAATCAATGATATAAACAAGTGGATGTGAGGGTACAATTTTGACAACATTAATTACAATTCAATTCTTGATTTAATAGAATTAACTTAATCTTTCCATATTTTTTACCTCTAAGAGCTCCAAAAAGCCTTCACAAAAAACACTTTAACAGCTCTTGTTTAATTTTATAGTCGTAAAAACAGTTTTTATTACAGATTTAAATGAGAATGTATCTTTGGTAGTTATAAAAAACAATTTATCCATCAAAAGTACATTTCAAGCAAATTATAGTTTAGATTTTTCTATTATTACATTTTTTCCAACCATACTTTTGGTATTTTACACAAATAATTTTTTTCGCTATTATTATAAAGTCGTACTAGATGTTTGATAGTTGACAGTTTTTATTATCTAAATCTGTTCTGTTAATCAATAAAAATAGTTTTTGTTGTATTTTTATTACTTATTCTTTTAAGATAAGATTCAGACAATGAAAACAGCTAAATCTAGTATATTTTAAAATATTTGGAGGAATCACTAACTAGAATTAAATTTACGGTACATTTTATAGCCATTTTATCTCTCATATTAACACCATATTTTATCTTTTTATAAAATTGAACTGACTCGGTCAGCATATTTTTCTTACTTAAATTTTTTTATGATCATAATCGTTTAATCTAAGAACAGATACCTATTTACTCTTATATTTATGTATGTTTTATGACAAAGTCTTTCGATCTATAAAGTTAGTAGAAAAACAACGCATATTATCTCTTGCTTGTTCGGTTATTTTATAAAGTATTTTTTTAATTCCTCTAATAGTTCCAATGAATACAGGCAAAATGATAGTCAAAATTGATTGTTATGAAATGTAATGTTGGGATCTAAAAGAAACTTTATTTTTGTTATAGTTAATATTTAGATAATTCCACAATATACAAAACCTTATATAATACCGAAAATGAACATTACTCTACAGATAATACAACACTACTACTAAGTTTATAAAATTATAACATTACAGCATATCGTGCACCAAAGCATTACATATGACCCAAAGGAACATTAAGTCCAAATATAAGTTAGTCCAAATTGTATTCTACATCGTCGTTAATCGGAATTCTTCTAAATATTAAATGGATCGATGCATTTAATGTAGCCATAGTTATTGGTTCACCCATCCGATACTCGTCCCAATACTTGAATAGCCTGTCATTACATGAGCTAGCACAGGTAGGTAGAACTTGTTTAGCATCCGTCTACCAACAAACTCCATTTACAACAAAAAAACTATCTTGGATTCCTCGTGTAGCAAAAGTATTAACAAGTAGAATGACAATTGTCCTCTTTGGCCTCTTTTGTTTAATCTTTTGTTATATATTGAATATGAAAAATAAATTTTCTTTCAGATTCCTGCGTCATGTTACATAATAATGACTTTTGGTGACCATTTTGGTCATACACCGTCCAAATTAGTTTTGCTTTTAGATAGTAAAATATTAATAAAAATACTGTATGACCTGATATTCCTTAAACAGTTTTTTTTAGATATTAACCAGTCTTAAAATATTTTGACTAATCAACATAAGTGATGTTTTTTTATCGTCTTTCCACAAGTAATAAAATTCATTTAATACAAAATTACAAAAAATATCTTATACAACCCAAAATTTTATGTCAAAATTGTTGGGTCTATTAGGAATATAACGTATGAAATTAAACCTAAATTTTGTTGAAAATAATTGCTATTTAAGTGTTATATTTTACTCTGATTGATAAAAAATGTGACTATTTTGACTTAATTTCTTTTTTTATGTCATACTTTCTTTTCTACAAATTTAGAGTCCTTTTTATGATCTTAGATAACTTAATTTATAATTCTTTTCGTCATATGTTGCAAAATTACACTAAATTATATAAATCTTACCTATTTCAAGCGTTTTTGTTGACCATTCATACCATAAAACTACTCAGTTTCTTCTTCTATTCATTTTTTTGTATTTTGTATAATATAAATCTATTACCAATAAGAAAGCACTGGTGAGATAATCTTCCATAATATTTTTCTTGTAAGTCTTTTAGCTCTTTCAAACTTTTGGAAATGCAATTTAACATTTAGCTTCCAAAAAAGCACCTTCAGGAAATGTTGTGTACAATGTACCATCAGTTGTAGTGATTAAATTTAATAATTATTTTCAGTTTCTTTATAATATTTAGATCTATTTATAAAGCTAGACGTTCATTTTAACTCATTTTTGATACATTAATTTTTATCATTATTAAACTCTTTTTTATTGTTTTCTTCATCGTATAAATTATCCATTTGATTTAACTCATCTTCAGATAATAAAATTTATTTATTTGTACCTGATTCTGTATCGGAACACCGTAATTTGTCTTCCAAAGATTTTCAATAACTATTTTCTTTTATTCATTTCCTACATAATGTAAATCAATTGAAAAACTTATGGGATATTTTTTAATGAAAAACAATAAATATCAAGTCCTAAATGTAGATAATTTAATAAAACCTTTTTATTATCAAGGTATAAAAATGATAACATGAAACCTTCCTTATAGACAAACTAGTTTATCTTTAGTTAATAGGAAGAGATCTGTCGTCAGGTCTGACAAAAATATTAAAAAAAGAACTAATTTTAAAGAGATAAATGTATATAACTTTGACTAAGTTCTCAAAGCATTTTTTAATATTAATTACTTTATTTATACGAAAAAATTTATTATTTATTACATTTTTTATTAAACAATTGTATATCGTAAGTAAGAAAAGAATTGCATCAACCAAAATTTTGTTAGATGCAAAAAATAGTGTTTTTTTAAAAAAAATTAAAACTAATATAAATTTAGTTAAATTAAAAAAATAATTAAACATTTATTTAAAAAAATTTGAGTAAAAGCTAAATAAATAAATTATATTAGAATATTTAGCCGTTTAACCTTGACGTAATGCTCAAAACATTCATTCGTTTAACCATGACATCATCATGAAAAAATTAATTGGTTCAACCTTGACATCACCATTAAAACATTCATTCGTTCAACCTTGACATCACCATTAAAACATTCATTCGTTTAACCTTAACATCATCATGAAAACATAAATTGGTTTAACCTTGACATCATAATAAAAATATTAATTGGTTTGACCTAGACATAATCATCAAAACATTTATTCTTTTAACCTAGACATAATCATCAAAACATTCATTCGTTTAACCTTGACATCATCATGAAAACATTAATTGGTTTAATCTTGAAATCACTATTAAAACATTCATTCGTTTAACCTTGACATCATCATGAAAACATTAATTGGTTTAACCTTGACGTCATCATAAAAAAATTTATTCTTTTGCGTTTTTTAATAGAATATTCACACAAAAAATTGAATAAAGAACTCCGTTTTAGATTCCCTATTTATTTGCTTTTTTCCGCATAAAATATTTTGCCCTTGACCAAACCCCTTCAATGTTTTTTGTATAAATTTCCAGTTAAAAGTCTAAAAAATGCAATTAGTGATTATTTGTTTCGTGAGATCAATTTGAAAGATTACGTAGTGCAGCTCCGTATGCCCTCCATTCATCTGTTTTATTAGAGTTTCCTGTAAAACATGTGAATTAATTATTAATGTTATTGTATTAGTGTTTCTATTTTCCACTGGAACCAAAAAAACTTTCCTGGTCCCTCTTTCAATGGCAGCAGCAAAGCATACCTTATCAAACAACCTAGCTCTATTATACTTCCTCCTTTAAAATAAAATTTAGTCAAATTCAACAACTTTTGAAGAACCAACAATATTTTTTTCTCCAATTATTTGTCTGTTTTTTTACACGTAATTATACATCGATTCTTATAGTAACAAAAATCAACTGATGAATGTATCTATATCTACCTAGAATTCATAAGCAATATATAAAATGCTTTATACCGTTCAAATAATTATAAAACACTTTTATTATCGTTTTAAATGATAGTTTACTTTCACTAAAAAAACTGTTTTTTCTAATAAAAAATGTATTAGTACAAGGGCGTTTGCACACCAACATTTACTATCAAACTATTTTTTATACTTAACATAATACATTGATAAATTGAGTACACATTTTGTACATGTATGCAAGTTTTCATTCAATTTAAACATCGCCATAAATTTATTTGCCTTATTTTGTGTTTCAAAACTTGCTTCTAAATAAAATTATCTTATTTTGATATCCATGAGGTATCCGTCCTTTTTATTCTGTTTGGAGTGGTTACAGTTTTTTTTAAAATCTAACCATTTAATTTTTTTTATTGTAATTTAAAAATTTTTATTTTTCCAAAAGCGCGATATTTACCGCATTTACCTCATTTACTAAAATCTTTAAAAACTTTATTTATATGTTGTACAAAAATTATTAAGTTTTTTTGTAACTATATACATAAACATCAAAAAAAGTATAAATGACTTCCTTACTCAATCTACTTTTAATGAAGTAAATAACTTTATAATGAGAATTGTAATATACCTGTTTTTTTTAATTTTAAGATGAGAATTATACATCGTTTGATCATAAACATAAAAGCTATATGTTTATTTCATAGATATTCAAAATTCCATGAATATGCTGTAATTAAAATTATCCCTCCGTATAATTTCTAAATTAGGTACTTAAATTTAATAAGAATATATTTATATTGCTTAAATGTATGAACTCATGCATTATTGTTATACCATTAATATTTTTAATAATCCTTGTATCTCAAATGTTTATCTCGAGTAGTTTAGATTTGTATTGAGAGAAAAAAACTTATAAAAATTAAATTATATAAAAGTATCGGATCATCTTTTTTTTATGAGATGATAAAAAAAAGATGATTCCATTTTTTTAAAAAAAATAATAATTTTTTTTTAATGAATAATTACTAAACTTATCAAATAAAATTTAAAAAAAACTTAAGACTTTAAATTATAACAGCAAATGCTCCATTATAGCTTCAAACCCGTTTTCACGAAATAAGTCAGCAAATACATATCCAGCAATAACAAACGACAAATTTATACCATAAACACATTTTGATCGTTTGATTTTAAGCTTTTGTTGGTTCCAGTAAGATTCAATATGTTGTGTATGGGTTACACTTTCCGGGTTTACAAAATAGTATTTGTGACAAACCGTATTGTGTTCATAGTTATTGTCATTCAAGTTTTTTTAAGCCAGCAATTCATCACTGTGGATTATTGAATCATGAATAGCATGTCTTCTTATAATTGCCATCAATGTGCCTTTTGTTCTATCTGAAACAATTTCCATATATCCTTTTGCATTAAAAAATCTTGTATCCACTTTTCCGAAAACCCATATTGGTTGCCTTGGAGCATTTCCTCGATGAGCTTTAACATTGAAATTAAAATTCATTCATCTATCTGGATTATTACACCAGGTCCACCAAGCTTAACAGGATTTCTATCAATGTAAATCTTAGCATATGATCTTAAATCCTTTGTGAGTTTGCAAATAAATAATTGAGAAATTCCGACAAGCTCTTGTATTTGCTTTTGATTGTAATCATTTGAAAAAAGATATACAAATGAACTATTTTTTAAGAGAAATAGAATAATTACTCAATTTTGATTCTTGCCTTATGGAAATCCATTTTTTGTTTTCCTTATAGATTTCTGAGTAACATCGAAGACCGACCCTATGACTGTTGCATAAATGTTTTTTTTCTTCTAAGAACGAGACACAAGAGCTGCACCGTAGTTTTGATTTTAACATTCTCCCAGTTTCGTAAATAAGCATTCAGCTATTCGTTACTGTCTTCATTAATTAATTTCATAACCATAGTCCTTTAAAAATTTCCATTCATATCGTGTTATAAATTTCCCAAATTAAATATATTAATAAAGGATTTGTAATATAAAAAAGATGATCCAAAAATGATAAAAAAAAGATGATCCAAAGTATCATATTTTTTGGCTTTTAAATGCCCAAAGTAAGTAAAGTAATTGACAAATATAAACAAGAAATAAAATGTGAGCCTGTACCCTATAGATTTTAAGGAAAATTTTATGATTTTTGCAGAAATCTTAATTATTTACCGTAATGTTGGACTGATTTTTTGGAACTTTTGAATAACAAACACCCTTTAAATGAGTTTTTTTTATTGAAAAATTGATACTACCGAATACAATATGCAGGGCTTCCAAGTCTAACGCTTTCGCATGAAACTCACGCAATTGAATCCAATTCACGCTAGTACACTAATATAAAATGTTGTAATAAAATCTTATGCAATATGTTTTTTTTCTAATTTTTTTTAAATTACGTTTTTTTTGCCGATCCTTGTTTTTCTGCGCAAGTATTGGACACAATGTGCATTAGCAACAACCGTTCGTTTTCTATCTATAGCCATATAGTACTCGTTCAAGTCAGATACTGACCTTAAAATTTCAAATAACCGTACAAACATTGAGACCATACAAATACATACGGTCATGCATATAGTTTTCTTTTGAGGGACATTTTGCGTAATCAATAATTAGCGTGATTAATAATTAATTTTTATTTTTTAAAAATCTCAATAAGAAAATCGGCAAAACGTTATGAGTATGACACTTGCTCATGAGATGACGATATGCAAAACAATTGGCTGATCCAGCGAACGTTCTTCTTCTGATGCTGCTTGTTATAAAAGGGCTTTTAATGAAACTTTCACCAAAAACTGGCCTTATATAGTGCAAGGATCTGTCACGTCACATTTCATATGTACTGTTTTTAATGTAGACAGGAGTTGCGCCAACAAACCAGCGGATGATATTAAACATTATGTTGAAATTGCAGGCCATACAAATCATTTGAAAATTGTAACAAGGAATACATCCATTACGTCATTTGTTGTGTCAAAGCCAAGCCAAGCTCAAATTAAATATCAGTCCTAGAATACAAAACTCGAAGACCAAAGGTAAAAATTCTACTGCATTGCCCCATCATAATTTGCTCTTGTCTCTTGAAAATCATTTAGTTCAATTGTTTAAGAATATGTATCTCGACTACGCTATTGACCAGGCATTTTCATCTGGAAGCACAAATAGTACCTTCATTTTTAATGGTGCCTTTCTAATATATTTTCTGAAAGAAATTATTCAGAAAATGAAATCAATCTCTACCACTGTTTGCACGGATGGTTCAAACGACACACTCCGTAAGAAAATAAAATCTCACGATCATAAAAATATTTGATGGAAATCAGAGTGTTCATCAGCAATTTGTTGACATGTATGTGACAACTAGCAAACAGTCTGCAACAGCTTTAAATATTTTTGCTGCAATTGACAAAGTGTTCACAGAAAATTTTATACCATGGGAGAATCGCATTTCATTTTCTCTTGATAATCCAAACATCAATTTGGGTGTTCGGAATTTCATTAGTAGCAGAGCATTGAAGAAAAAACCCTGCTATACATATCTACGGTTGCCCATGTCATATCGTACACAATGAATTTTACCATGCCTGCAAGGTATTTACAAAGTAACAGAATTTGAAGTGGATGAACTATGTGTACATTTGTATTATTGGTTTGACAAGACCAAAAAAAGGAAGGCTTGACTGAAGAATTATTGTAAGTTCTGTGATACCTCTTATAAGCAGATTCTGATGCACGTAACAACACAATGGCTTAGCTTGGAAATTACTATTTAGAGAATACTGCAGTTGTACGATTCACTGCCTTCCTACTTTAAATCAGAACATGCCAGTCAATAAAGTTTTAAGTGGATTCAGAGAATCTTTAATGATCCCATCACTAAATTTTATCTATCCTTCTATCAGTTCTGTCTATTATTTTTCACTAACCTTAATTACCTGATACAAAGAGAAAACGCATCTCTATATTTGCTGCTCGATCAGATGCAAAAGTTTCTAAAAACTCTCCTAGTGAAGTTAATGTAGCCAAGCAGTATCCTTGAGGCAAAGGGCACTCAATGAAAGTGATAAACAAGAATGCTGAAGAGTAGTCGGATGATGGAAATCTTGTGGTTGGCTTAATGATTTGATTCCAGATGATAAAGCTACACAATTAACGTTATATTACAGCTGCTTGAATAGATAAGTTTTACAGTGGTGTAAGGCTATTTTTGCAACCGGCAGTGGAATATGCAATTGATAAGATGCCCATAGATGATGAAGTAATCTCACACAGCAAGTTTGTTTATGTTTTTGACAGACTGCAGCCAAAGTTTTATGAAATGCTTTACTTTGTAAAAAAATTCAATAAAATCTTGTCATTTGCTAGTTCACAAGATGAGAAAGCTATATTTCAGAAGTTTATCAACTTTCAAACAATGAGTATTAATAAAATTTCTGTACATTTCAGGAATGAGACAACTGTGGAAGAGGACTTGAACATAAGAATGGACAGGCTTTTAGGTTATTTGACTTCCCTTAACTGATAGTGTAACCAACATATCAAGATTTTGAAAGTTGTGCAAAGTGGCACATTTAATGTGCATTCTACCCTACTCAAATACTGATGCTAAAAGGGTTTTCTTAATGGCGTCTATCAACAAAAACAGCTCTAGGAACAGCTTTTCTCTTGAAGGCACATTGACATCTATTATGAAAGTGAGGGTAGCTCTGTGTGAATCTATAACGAAGTGCTACAGTTTTGAACCACTAGAGAAAGTTTTCAACAGGAGCAAATATCTCCTCTGGGAATACAACAAAAAGCACTGTAAAAAAAGTAATTAAAAATAGAGATTCTTTTATAGCTATGTGACTTAATGTTCTGTTTCTTATACTTTTAGTACTGGGTACACTAATTCTGAGTAAAGTGAATACTCAAATTAAGAAATCATAAGAAATGTTAATTTTGGAAATATGATGTCAAATCGTGGTACAAGCATGCATTTATTAACATTGTAAACATAAAAATACAACATTACAATTATTTTTATAATTTTCAATTATAATTATTTGTGACTTCAATTTAAACAATCAGTAAAAACCACAATATTGCCCTTTAAAATATCATTAAATATTGCGCAAAGCTTTTTATCAACCGATATTTTCTGGATACCTTGAGAATCTGTTATTGATATCTATGATGGTTTGTAAAAAAAATAATTATAGCATTTCTTAAATTAAAAAACAGATTTCTCAAATAAAAAACCCGATTTTAAAATTTTCATAAATATAAAAAAAATCAACGCCCATGAGACCGCAAATAAATCGCAGAAAACAGGTAAGTGATGAAACAAGAGTAAACGTGATTTTAAAACATGAAAACGGCAAGAGTGCTGTGGATATCGCAAAAAAGTTGCTAGTGTCATATAAATATGTGAAATATGTGATTAAAACATTCAAAAAGTCGGGGAGAACACTAACAAAGAGTAAAGGAACGCCGAAAACAAGAAAAATTGATAAAAAAAAATTGAAGAATTAATAAAAAGAGCATTAAAGGATGATGTTTCTATAACTCTCGAAAAAAAAATTTTAAATGAGAAAAATGTTAACGTTTCCGTTTCAAAAATCGACAGAGAGATTAAAAACTTTAATTGTTCGTTTAATAAAGTATGTTTTGTCCCAGAACCCAGAAACACCCAAAACAATATCGAATCTCGCTTCGCTTATGCAAAAATCTATCTAGGTTTGAAATAGAACAAAGTGGTTTTTATTGATGAAATGGGTGTTAATGTTACGATGAGACTGCAATACGCTTAAGTTGAAGTAGGTTCGCCGGCAAGGAACACTGTAAGGGCTATAAGGGCAAAAAATTATTGCTTCTGTCTGGCAATTTTGAGAATAGGCATCTTAAAGCATAAAACTGTACGAGGTGCTTACATCGGAAATACCTTTTGTGAATTTGTTGTTGATTTAATTAGGTTAATGGAAGAAAATAACATGTTTAATTATACAATAATATGCGACAATTGTTCTATTCATAAGGTTGAAAGCGTACGAAATATGTTCTCCCAAATAAGACACCAATTAATATTC
>CAKKLC010007916.1:5074-15129 GCA_918559645.1 Ceratonova shasta | reverse complement strand
CCGCCGTATAGCCCACAATTAAATCCGATTGAGGAGTTTTTTAGAAAGGGAAAACAAACATTCGAGCAAGTAATTCGAATTCAATTAAAGAATTGCTGAGTGCGTAGATGATGGTTGTTCTAACATTACTGTGCAGGATTGTGAGCGTTTTTCAAACCATACAAGATTTTTTGCACTAAAGGCAATCGAAGAGAAGACTTTTAACTAAATCTGTTGTTTCATTTGTGAGTTGTTATAAAAAACACTTACATACCATCAGGATTTTTATTTGAGAAATCGGGTTTTAATCTGAGAAACGCTCTATATAGCATTACATGGATACACGCTATAAAAAATACCTAGAATTTCTTAATTGTTAGTACAAACTAAAATAAAAATTTCATGGGGGGAGCTGCCGTCCCCGTCCCTTCAATTTTTAGCACAGTTTTCTGCTTTCTCACCATTTCAAAATAAAACCTGCTTGCACTTTGAAATATCACCTGAATCCTGCTCCTGCTTTGTGTACTCTCACTCATTTTACTTTTCGGCCTTGAGAGCAATGTATATGTAGAATAAAATTTAGTTTTTTTTGAAGTCAAATTTTTGTTCTTTAACACCGTTATAATAGAAGAAACTTATCGAAATAATCAAAGATAATATTTTGTTCATATATTAAGTATGTAACCATCATTGAAATAAATTTTTGTTCTTTAACACCGTTATAATAGAAGAAACTTATCGAAATAATCAAAGATAATATTTTGTTCATATATTAAGTATGTAACCATCATTGAAAAAAATTTTTGTTCTTTAACACCGTTATAATAGAAGAAACTTATCGAAATAATCAAAGATAATATTTTGTTCATATATTAAGTATGTAACCATCATTGAAATAAATCTTTGTTATTCAACACCGTTATAATAGAAGAAACTTATAATAATCAAACATAATATTTTTTTATATATTAAGTATGTAACCATCATTGAAATAAATCTTTGTTATTCAACACCGTTATAATAGAAGAAACTTATAATAATCAAACATAATATTTTGTTCATATATTAAGTATGTAACCATCATTGAAATAAATTTTTTTTCTTTAACACTGTTTTAATAGAAGAAACTTATCGAAATAATCAAACATAATATTTTGTTCATATATTAAGTATGTAACCATCATTGAAATAAATTTTTTTTCTTTAACAATGTTTTAATAGAAGAAACTTATAATAATCAAACATAATATTTTGTTTATATATTGATTGTATCACTATTCCTTTTTACTATTGAAATAGACCCCTGTTTAACAATATTAAATTCTTCTATATTATTAGTATTAAAGAAATAGTTGCTCATAAGTAATACTTATGCAAAACTACTTTTCAATTCTTTGTAATTAAACAAATACGCCTTAATTTAGGATAGCTTTAAAATTTAAAACAATTGTTTGATAAAAATTCTTATATAATCTTTATAAATATTATAAATAACTGGATATTTTATTTTTAGGTCAATTAAGTGTTTTTCTTCTAAAGGTTTGACAAATCTAATAATTTTTATTGATTAAAATTTGGGTTTAGTTGTAAATTCAAAGTATTTTGATGTACTATTTTATAATATACATATTATTTTGTTACAAAATAATAATATAAATACAATAATTAATTATATTGGCAATTTATTTTTAATCACTGACAAAAATATTATCTTAATAAAAAAAGGGAACATTTAAAATACAAGAAAGTTCAATTTTTAGAAATGATTAAAATATTTATATCCCTGATTTATAATAATCCAATTATTATTAAAAATTAATCCTTACCAGCCTTAAATTTGTTTCGGAACCTAATACTCAAAAATGAAATTTAATACATTATTTGTCATATTGGTAGCTATATTATTCTGTATGCAAGCTATTTGTAAATATAATTAACATTTTAGCTTCGATACCTATAGATAACATTGGGGTAGAAGTAATAGAGGAACCTGAAGGTATAAATAAATAACTCTTAGAATATCAAGAATTTGATAAAAATTTTTTTGATGTAGATGAAAATGCAAAAGTAATTCCAAGCTACATGAAATAAAACTTTTTTAGAATTAGAATACTATTTTTGAAATTATTTTTGAATATAAAACAACTAAAAAAGTTAAGGCAAAAAGATTATATAGAGGGGGTTTGTTATTTAAAAATAATATAATTTATATAAAAGATATTTATAGTTGTGATATTTCAATTAATTTAAATTTGAACAACTAAAATTAGAATAACCGGTCTTAGTAGTCAGAAAAAATTATATTGACTAATATAGTTTAATAATAATAAATATCTTTAGAAGCCTTTTAGTAAATCAATTTTACAACATTTATCACCTGCTGATTATTTTAGAAATATTTACTAATATATTGAATATTTATAACTGTGATATACTAAAAGTAATGCAATATTATAACCCGGTATTTTAATTAAATTCATTCATGTCTAAAAAGGTAACCTACAAACAAAAATAAACATTTTCTAACAAATATAGTATTCAAATATAATGTATTTTTGATAATATATTAATATAAAGGAAAAATCAGATTTATAGTGATACTTGATTACATTATTATTTATCTAAAATGGGTTTTTTTAATAAAAAAATGATATTCTTATTAATCTTTAAATAAATTATAATAGGGAGGGGCAACATACGGTCAGATACGCGATTTTGACTAGCCCAAAGACGGTTTCCGATTGTAAAAATAATGTGGAGTCAGCCCATTCTGCTGCAACCTCCCACTAATTTCTTACAGTGTTTTGAGCTTAATTTAACGTTTTTTAAATTTAATTTAACGGTTGCTATAATTAATTTCTATTAAAACTATAAACAGTTTGAAGCATGGAAATAAATCGACTTCTGGAAAAGTGTGTGCGCGAGGCTATTATAAAAAAATACCAGACTGGAAAAGGTCTGATACAGATTTACCCGGAACTTGACTTGAATGTCAACACGGATTTCTCCGTGTTAAGATTTTTTACGCAAATAGGCAAGATTAAGGCTAGAAAAAAAGGTTGCTCAAATAAAAATAATCCACGACGAGGTCAAAAATATTCTTTCACAAGCAATTTGAGCATAAATTATCGTTCCACTAAAAAAATCTACGGCGAAAACTAAGCGATGAACTTGGTGTCTCGGTGAGCCCTGCAACAATATCAAAGTCTATTAAAAAAATGAATTTTTCAATCAAGTGGGTTTCATTAGTACCAGAATTTCGAAACACTGACGAGACCGTTTCCTTAAGAGAAAGGTATTGGTCCGATTATCTTCTTCAATATAAAGACAAATTTATAATTGTGGACAAGTTAGGTGTGAGTTTTAGTTAACTCGTTGGCTATGAAATTTCCGCAATTGGGACAACTGCAATACAAAACATGAGAGTAATTAGGAGCAAGAACAACTCGTTATGTGCCGCAATAATATAAAAGTGGTTTGAAAATTTTTTAAAGTGAGTGACTTGGCGTACATTCTGAAAAGTTTTTGATGTCTTAACGATCTTGCGGAAACGTTAAACTTGAAAGGTGAGTTATTCTGTAAAAATCATTTAGGAAAATGCTTAATTGTTTTAAAAGGAAGAACCTCAATTTTTCTGAAAAATTGTGGTTATGTATTAAAGTTCCTGTCTTCATATTCTTCCAAACTGAATCCTAATTAAAATGTGTTTAGCAAGTGGAAACATTACATCGCACAGAGAAATCATAATACCCTGGAAGGTCTTTAAGGCTGTTTAATGGTGACTTCATTTCAATTTCAAGCGCTGAATGTAAAGGTTTTTTTGCATGCACGATTGTACGTTTTGAAAGGTACATGATATAAATAGTTCTAATTTAAACCCATTACCTTCTTAAAATAATGTTTTTAAAATTTTAATAGTGAATTTAAAACAACCCAAAAAATATGTTTTTAAATCGTTAAATTAAATTATAAAACCCATGAATTAAATTTAAAAAAAACCATTTAAATTATCTGAAAACACTGTACTAGCTTGAATATTAGTGACTGTCAGTTATTATTTGGTACAATATTTTCTTTGTTGTTTGATTATTTGTATTTAATTAAATTATATTTAGAATTTATAATAAAATTTTTCCCATGCATTTTCCTAAGAAACGTAAAGTTGACACTAAGTGTCGCTCATTTAACAAAGATTGAATATTAAAGTATTTTTTTACAGAATTCGGCAAGAAAGCAGATTGTTGTAAAGTGAAAGTTGTGCTGTGTTGAAAGAATACAACATTAAACGTGATTATGTGATGAAACATGCTGGGTATGAAACTACTTTATCAGCAGCATCGGAACGGCAAACAAGAGCAACACAACAAGCAAAAAACTTCCAAAGCAGTAGAATGTATTTACAAAAGGCAAAATAGCCAAGAAAGCTGTTACTCATGCTAGCATTTTAGTTGCATATAACATTATTAAACAAAGCAAATATTTCTGTGATGGCAAATTTTTCAAAAAGTGCATGATTGACGTAGCTGATCAAGTCTTTTCTAAACAAAAAAAGAAGTAGTCAGTTTATTGAGAAGAACTGTGGCTCAGCGCTTTGAGGAAATTGGAGAAGACCTGAAATTACAACTGAAAACCCGTGTATCTTTATGTGAGCTATTTTCCTCGGCATTGGATGAAAGCACTGACATCGATGACACTGCACAGTTGCTCATCTTTATGCAAGGCATTTTAAAAAATGTTGAAATTAAAAAAGAATTGCTGTAAATGGAATCAATGAAAGATACTACTACCGGTTAAGATAATTTTAAATGTGGGGAAAAAGCCATGCATACAATGCAATTATCATGTCAGTAAATGGTCAGTGTTACAACGGATGGTTGTCTATCTATGACACGGAAGAAATTAGGTCTGCTGATAAGACTAAGTGACCGTGTTGCAGAGTTCGATTGCATCAGGGAGCTGATATTTCAACATTGCATAAAACATTAAGAAGTTTTATGCAAAAGTGTACTTGACATGAAACATGTTGTGGATCAATTTGTACAAATAGTGTATCTAATTAGGACAAAAGATTAAAATCATATACAGTTAATTGAATTACTGGAAAATTGCAACTAAGATCATCGCAATGTTTTTTATCATTACTAGTACGTTAGTTGAGTTTAGAAATAGTTCTGAGACGTTTCTGGGATCTGAAAACAGAAATCTTACATTTTTGGAGATGAAAGGGAAAGATACAGAATATACTCAACTCAAAAAACCGAATGGCTGGCAGATCAGGCGTTTTCAGTTGATTTCTTTGATCATATGAATAAATTGAACACCAGACTTCAAGGAAAAGGAATTTATTCTCACGAAATAAACTTTATAGTGATGCATTTTGAGTAAAGCTAAAACTCTTTTCTCGTCAGCTCAGTGAAAAATATAACAACTCACTTCTCAAAACTTGAAAATTTGACACTACAGATGATGTCAACATAGAAGTATACCAATATAATTTCTGCACTAGATAATAAATTTTATCGTCGTTTTGTGAACTTCTAAAAGCTTGCTGCTGAATTATATATCTTGTCATCACCGTTTACAACTGAGTTTGAATAATTACCGGATGCTCTACAGTTGGAATTAATTATTCTTTAATACAACTTTACCCTTAAAGAGAAATTCCAATCAAAAAGCATTGCGAAATTCTATGCGTCACTTAATAAATCTAATTTTTACCAACCTGAGAAAAATAGACATAAAAATACTTTTTCTGTTTGGGTCTACCTACATTATTGAGCAGACATTTTCTACGATGAACATAATTAAGCAAAGCTGCGTTCCAATCTAACTGATGTTCACATGCAATATTTACTGGAAATTTCTACGTTCGACATGCAGCCAGAGTTCACACAACTTGTTGACAAATTTGATCGACCACAGATATCTCATTTGATTAAATTAAATAATTTTTTTGGTATCTATATTTTTAGCTTAAAATTTAAAGTTTACATTCAATAATATTTTTTTTCCATATAGGTAAATAAATACTCGAGTCAAGGATCAATTTACTAATCTGGCCCCTCAACAACTTCTTTATTCCATATTTGAACTGACCGATAAGAGAATTTGCCGACCCTGATTTTTAAGATACAGGTTTTTGTAGTTAATAGCTTTTATTTCAGAATATTAAATTTATCGAAAAATTTAATGTGGCTGATACTTACAAATATTTAACATCTTTGAATATCATAATTTATTATTTCAAAATAACACAATTCTTCAAGTTGTTTTGTTACCTTTAAAATCATAGTATTAAGGTTTTCCTCTATTGAGTTGTAAATATATTTTTTTAGGAATACAGCAAGAAAATTATATATATATATATAAAAATTTAGAAATCTATATATTTAATAAATCCACTTAAAAACAGTCCCCTTAATTAAGGATATTAGTTGATCAATGTTATTTTTATGGATTTAAAGCTATAGTTTAGAATTTCTCAACCAATATAATTAAAAAAGATTTTACTTATTCGTTTAAAACATAATTAATCCCTATTTTAATTAAGACATAACTCATACAACCATATCCATAGACTACTTATGCTTTTTCAAAACCTTTTACTATGCGAAATATGAATAGTTGGATTCGTAAACATAAAAAAATTTATCAAACTCTTCGCCAACTAATTATTTGCCAAAGTTACTTTGGTCTAATAAAGTTTGAACTTATAAAATTTTTTTTTAAATTTCTAATTGATGTTGTATATATTGGATAGATATTGGCATGATTATAGAAGCTATAATTTTATTATTTTTGTTATTTTTTGTATTAATAAGAATATTTTCAATTAACAATATCATAATAATTATTCTCACAAATCTGATTATACAATTAATGTATGCTTGATTATTAATAATATAGTTTCGTAACAATTTTTTTATCTAAAATAGTCCATCATTATCTACCAAACGATTCCTAAATAAAAAAATTTGAATCGTGGAAAAAAATGAGCCATAAAAAAAATTAATTTTTATATAATTCAAGCATTATGCTGTTATCATTATTTTTAAAAATAACAAGAAAAAGAAACTTATAAACAAATAACCTTCTACCTTCATCATTTAAACCTTTTATTTCTTTAATCATGAAAATTAAATTGTTTTTGAAGCTTTCAACAGTCTGTGTGTGGATACCTATATTAAGACATTTAAAATAGTATTTATGACACACATTTGCATATTCATATCCGCTAAATTTTCTAAGATCGTTATAAATTGTCCATTCATCAATGTCAATCATTAATCCACCACGAAAAAATTCACCAATTATTCGATGAAATATTCTCTTTGGACTGTTTTCAACAATCTGCACAAAACCAATCATGATGGGTTGAATTATCCGCTATTACAAACGCTTAAAAAGTTTTACCTGGTCCTCCTCCTCTGTGGCTTTTAACCTTGTAATTAAGCATCACCTAATCAAGTTGGACAGTTATATTCGGACCATTAAATTTTGTAGGACACAATTGAAACTAAAACTTAATTTTTGTTATAAATATTTTGTGGATTATTCTCAATTTTGGTCTTTAAACACCAACTAATACAAGTTCTTGAATGGTTTAATCTTTTTGCTCAATAAACAGTAATTTTTCAAAAAGTATCTAACTGGTATTGCTATTGTTTCAAAACTATTTTTCTGCAAACTGAAATACTAGTCTGATAGTGGTCACATGTATAATTTAAACATCTCCAATCATAGCCAATCCAACCATCTGAGCATTATTTAAATGCATGTGACTTTGGCAGTTTTTAAATTGTATTGAATCAAGAATAAGATTATTGTTCATTAGGTAACAGCACATCTGATCATTTATCATTAGAGTAATTGTTTTTAACTTGTTTTCAAGATGCATGGGTTTTATTTATAGTATTTTATTTAGAAACATGGAAAAATTTTTAATTAATGTGTATCATTTATAATATTTTTGTTAAAATAAGTATATTCCTCCAAAATATCGGACTCTTATTTAGCAGAAAAAAACAAATTATTTTTCTAGGTTTTAATAAGAATGGTTATTACTAAAAAAGTATCCTTCAGTATCTAGATACAAAAATAATTTCATATTTAAAAGTAATCATTAAATTACAATTCAAGGCAATAATGATAAGTTAAAGTTCTTTAATTTAACCAACTTATATAATATTTTGATTGTGATTTAAAGTCATTCAACATTTTGCCTATATACACTTACATGCATACAAATTACAAGAATAACATTTTTATATAATAGTCATATTTTAAATTTGAAATTGGATCTATAACTAATTCTTTTTTGTTCTTTGATTGGCTCAATAAATCATCAATTATTAAGTTTCAATATAAAAAATTTTGCAATCGTTTCTTAAATGTAAAAATCATATTTCATTATAAATTGTTACAATCAGAAATATCAATTAAAATATCTCTTATAACCTCCAAATCTAAATTTTTAAAAAATAGACCTGATTTAACTAAAAAAGTTTCACAACATTAATTCATACTAGGAAATTCAATGGTAGATTTTTGGAACTTATATACGCCCGTGATTAGAATTCAATTTAATTCTAATATATATAAATAATATCTTGATTGTAATTTAATTAAATCATAATATAAACTATAATAAAATTTAAGATTGTTCCGTGGATTTAAGTTTTTCAAACTACAAAAGCTTTTTTTATCTTTTGATAACAGAAAATGACACCATATCGTTTGGTCAGTAAATCGGATTGATTACATTTTAAAAAATATGTGAATGTGGATCAGATATGGTTTCTAAAAGCTAAATTAGATTCTCAAAATAAAGGATTTTATTTAAGATGTATTTGTAACATTTGGAGTAAGAAAGGTTCTATTATAATAAAAACTTTTTTTGAGCGCAATCATTTATCAATTTTGCAAATTTCGACATTTATTTTTTTTATTCGTCACAACCAAAAACAAAAAAATTAGTTTCAATTACTAGTGTCTTCACCTAATTCAATTGTTTTGTTGAAAAAGAAAATTAAGAAATATTTTTACAAATTATTTCCATAATGCATCCTTTATTACTTGGTGCCGTAGATTGTGTTGTTTAAATTGACAAAGCAGTTTTATTGCGAAGAAAATTTAATTTTGGCCGTGTTGTTAGTCAGTGTTGGATTATTGGTGCCTATGAAGAAGCAAGAAAAATTAGGTTTTTTAACTATTGTTGATGTTAGAACAATGAATATTCTATATGGATTTACTCATTGCCATATCCGCTAGGTTGTCTTGATTTTATTTATATGTAGGTATCTTATTCAAAATTTAATTATAAAGTCTTTAATTATCTAACAGTAAACCATAATATCAATTTTCTTTATTGAGATACATTTTCTACAACTAACCATGTTGAAACTAATTGACAAAAAATTAAAAAAAAAACATAAAGAAAGAAATAATAGTTCGAGAACAAATTTATCAAGTCATTTATGTGAGTTTATGTAGCCGCAACTTTTTGGAAATTCTTTTAATGATTTTATTAATCATATCCGATAACAATCTAATAATTAAACAATCATTTTATTTTCTAATTTATTAATAATTTTTTAAATTAAACTATCATTTATCTTATTGTAAATTTATTGGTAATTAATTACGAGGGGGAAGTTTATGAGTACCAATTTTTTTTACTTCTTTCTAAAACCATATTACAAGAAAATATTTAAATTAAATTTTATATAGCCCTTGTATGAATATTAATCAAACAGAGGATAACTTAGTACGTATGAATGATAAAGAAGTGTGTTCATTAATGTTTAAGCACGAGTTTTTTAAAAAATCAATTCTTTGTTCTGGTAGTTGCAATGCAGCTTTGAAGTATGAAAAATCGTCTAGTTATGGCGAAGGGTATGCCTGGCGTTGTTATTCAACCAGTTGCAGCAAGTATAAGAAGAGAAAATCTGTTAGAACGGACTATTTTTTCTTTGGTTTGGGTTAGAGCTAAGAACTATTGTTAGAGTAGTTTTGCGATACAGCGGGCGACAAACACAGAATTCAATATGCTGTACCCTTGAAATATCTAAACCTAA
>CAKKLC010007891.1:0-13542 GCA_918559645.1 Ceratonova shasta | reverse complement strand
AAATAAAGAGGAGAAAAAGAATTGTCGAAATTGACTATAGTTTTTTCTTAAAACGGAAATTACAAAGAACTAAATTGATCAATGGTTTATGGTTAGTTGCATGCATTGAAAGGGGATCAAAGATAACTTTTGTTATTTCAGTAAAAGATTGAATTACTAAGACAATGAAAACTCTTATTATTAAAAATATGTTGCCAGGAAATTTTATCATAACAGATTAGTAGAGACAGTACAAAAAACCTTTAATGAACTCAATTTATAGGAGTATTAAACGGTGAATCACTGCAATAATTTTGTTTTTCCTAAAAATTCATCTGTTCATACACAATCAATTGAAGTAACTTGTTCTGTAATGAAAAGATTTCTGAGAGATAACTCAAGAATAGTAATAGAACAACATGCCGAATATCGCAATTAGTTTATTTGAAAACATATTAATGAATATGAAAGAAGATTCAATTATTTTTAAAGAAAATAAAATAAAATTTTCTTATTAAATTTTTTTTTTCTAATTATTTTTGTTTTAGCACTATTTGTTTCTTGAATTTTTTTTTCAAAATCTCTGAATAACCTCAAAGCCGCCGAAAAACCTGCACGAACCTATTTTTTTAGTCTTTACTTGCAATACTGAAATACAATTATTCAATTCTTGAGATAACTGATATTTTTGTAGATAAATAAAAAGTAATTGAAGATAGATATGCAATATTTTAAAATACATCATTGTATTGTTCAATAACTTAAGGTAGCTTATGACTTAATGCTATATTTGTTATGAATATAAATAAAACTTGTTTCTCAAAAATCTTATGTAACGTTTCAACATGGATCCAGAATTTATAATTATAAAAATTATAATACATAAAAATGATATTCATATAAGTATATATATTTTCCATAATTGTTTATATTCTTGTAGAAATAGAGAAATTAAGTGAATTGAATTTTACTTTTTGAAGCTTGATAATGTTTTCGATTTATTATCATGTGTCGAAGAGCTTTATATTATAAACCACAGCAGTTATATATTTTAAATATATATGAAAGTTTCATACCTAGAAACATCAACTAAGTAACTCCAAAGTTCAATCTAAAAAAAATTTTACTTAATAAATATCTATCAAAGCTACTAACAAAGAAATTGTTATAATATTTTCCCAGTTACACTGAACTAATCTATTAAAGTATAAATAAAATAACAAGAATTATTGTAGTGTTTAATAGTTTAGTCAAAGTTTTGCTGTTTGGATTTTTCAAAAAATTTTTAAAAATGTTCTTAATTTATTTATTTATTTTTGTTCAATCAATCAATTTTTAAAAAATTGTAAAATAAGTTTTTTAATCACTTAAAAAACAAGCAATTTGTCTTTAATCGAGTTATTATATAAAGGATTTTCATAAATATTCATAAATATTAACTAATATTTTATTTCTAATTGAATATTTTTGTTAGTGATTCTCATTATTATAATTATTTTATAAATTAATAATGAAATTAGTATTTTTAATCAGTTACATGTATTGATAATATATTTTGAAACAAACATTTTTTAGTTGTATTTCATATGATTTTGAATATATAAGTTAGCATGTATAAAATGGGTTATGGCTCATATATTATATTTTTTCTGCTATAAAATTAAATACATATTTACATTTTTCAAATGTAATAAATAACTTACAATTTTTTCGATTATAAGGAAGTCTTTAAGGATTTAAAATTAATTAATATTTTTATTAATTAGGTATATGAATCACAAGTAATTTTAGCATTAAATTTATTATAAAAAGTTACAAGTAGACTTAAACTTAATTTTATTATATTTTTACTCCATAATATATATATTTTAAGTAATTTGTGTTTCAAATAAGATTATATACTTAAATATACAAATAACGAAACATTTATATAAATTAGATTAAAAGTAATTTTAAAGTGATTAAAATGTGATGATAATGTCATTTTTCAAATTACATAATAAATTTAATAAAAAAATTAAAATTTTGAGTTAATTTTTAGCTACTTATTTTAACTATTACAAGTTTCTTTGTTTAAGATAATATTTGTATATTTTAAATTGTTATTACTATATGTTTATATTTCTATAACGGAACACATTAAGATGACATTTTTTAGAATAGATATGAGAAAGAGTATTTTATTGATAGCAAAATATCGTTTTTAATAGCTTTAATCAAAATAATTAAAATGAAAAAAATTATATTTGTTTTTAAATTATATTAGAATCATTATCTTTAGTTCCAAAAAAATATTTTTGAATATTTTCAAATATAACTGAACTCAATTGTTTTAAAAATGTGATAATGATCATTTATTCGTAAAATATAACTAATATAAATGAATCAATTATTTTAAAAAAATTTGTATAGTTTAGAAGAAATACAGAATAAATTTTTTTAAAATTTCTTTAAATTAAATAAATTTGAGCAGATTTATCTATTAAATTTTATCAGATTCAATAAAGTTAATATCTTCCAAAATAATATGCTGTGTTTATTGGAAAGAAGATTTTAAGGATTGGAATAAAAATATTAAATATGATACATAATTTTGACTTCCAAATAAAATGAAAAAGAATCTACCTAAAATTTTATTCATGAATTTTTTTTATCTCAATATTTAATCTATTTATAATGAAGATAATAAATAAACTAACTATAAATACTTGAAGCTTTTGCTGAAGAATATTAATAATATCGAATTTACTGTAAAATGTAATAAGTTATGAAGTAATTATTGTATTTGGTAATTTAAATTCAAAAAAGACTATTAAATTTGTTTTATTATATAGTTTTATTTAAGAATTTTATTCATAACGATCTATAAATCTTATTTTTTTATAATATTAAGCCGTTTTAATTCTATAAAGTATAAAATATTAAATTTTCTTCAAAATATTAAAATTATGATAATAAAAACGATAAAAAAGGTAAAATATACTGTTCTGAAAGTATCTAAAATATTTTTTATATGAAAATAATTAAGTTACCAAACTTTGAGTATTATGATAATTATAAAGCTGAATTTTTATCTATATTAAAAAAATATAATAGTTTAATATGTAAAATAAATAAAATTTTTATTATTTATATACATAACAAATTTTCAATTAAAAATTCAACTGAAACTTTAATATTTATTACTTTTCAAATCTTGCAATAAAAATCTTTCTTAATAATGAATATGTATATAAAGTTCATATTGATTGATATGTTACCTAAAAATATATAATTATTAAATTTTATCTTCAATACATTTTTCTTTTATAAATAGTAATTTAAAAATTTTTTATTTTTATAAAAATTTCTTTCCTTTATTTATTTAAAAGATGATTATAAAACTCTTAATACATAAAATTTTGTCATATAAATATATATACTTTTCCTTTTTATAATAATTCAACCTTTATCTTCTTAAGTATATAATTTTTATTAAAGTCAACTATTAGAATAAGTGGTATTCAGTATAAATTCATTAAAGATTATAAATAATTTGATAAATTGCTTATCTTAGAAAAGTTTTGAATTTCATATGCATTTAATGATTCAAAAAAATTATTCCTATTGAATACACAGTATTTTAATTTTGTAAAAAAAATTCTTATATATTTCAAATATTTTTAATTTTAATGCAATCCTGTAATGAATTCATCAATTAAATCAGTAATTACTTTTTCATTTAAAATATATCTGTGATCTACATTTTGTATTTTTTTAAAATTAATTATTTTTGTACCATTACAATATTTAATACTTCTTAAAGCTCTTGTAGATATATAATTATCACCAGTTGTTTTTTCCTCGACTTTAACAGAAATATAATTAGATTTTCTCTCAAAATCATAAATTTCATCTGTGGTATTACTTTTACCATAATCTGAATAAATTAATTTAATATTTAAATCATCAGGTACACAAGCTTTATGAAAATCTAATAAACCTAGATATTCATCAATTTTTGTTAGGCCCATGATTTTTAATGTTTTAGTGTAATTACCTAAATATACGTTTTCACCATTAAATTTAAATAACACCTAAGTATTCAAATAATTTTACTTTTTTAGAATTTACATTTTCTTTACTTGGAAGCATGTTATATATAGTTGGAAAAGTCCTTAAAAGTTCTTTTGAGTTTGAACTATAGTAAAATGCAATAGCAGGAGCTAAAGGATCACCTGTAAAGAAAGATTTAAAAGGAATTGTAATATACGAAAATACACCAGATATGGAAAATATTCCTTGAATATATTTATCTCTCCATTCCTTTGTCTGAAACATTAAAAATTTTAGAATTAAAGGTGATCCTATACTATAAGGTATGATTACAAATTTTCTTTTAGTTTCCTCATATTTATCTTCAATTAATTCCTTTAAATTAAAAAAATAATGAGCATCTGAATAAAGATCTAATTTATAAAAATGTAAATTTACCTCCTACTAATCTAAAATCATATGGAGCTCCAAAAATATTTTCCATTCTATCATAACCATTAATTATTAAGTTTTTAACAAAAATGTTCATTATATTTGACAAAGAATCATCTGGGATTAATAACTCTATTTTAAAAGTTTTTCCAAAACCTGGTATCATTATTTTAACATTAGGATTGCTATAAACGAGTTTACCCTTCTTTATATCCAATCTATAAAAATAATATTTTTTTTACAATAATTTAGACAAACAATTTCCAAGAACCAATTCACCCCTTGCCGCCCAAAAAGCATGCCATTTTGATAAATTATGTGGATTAAATAAAGGACTGCCTCCTCTAGAATCAACTTCTTTCCCAATTAATCTTGATCCTGATAAACTAGGAACTTAGTATTATTACCAAAAATATACCTAGTAACAAGTTATATTTTTTATCATCACAACTATAGCATAGAAAAAATATAAATAATAATTGGAAATGATAAGATGTAATTTTCATTATTTTTGTCGTTAAAGAACACAATACATTTTTTTAAGCTTTTTAAAATAAAAGATTATGTTGAATGCAATTCAAACATTCTATTAATTTAGAATAATTGTTTCAATTATTTGCAGAATAACTATTGAGGTTATAATTTAAACTTTATAAATGATTAATTATTTCAATTAAATAGAACCAAACAAATAATATTTCTTAAACTTATACACAATATTTATGAAAACTTTAATTATTTATCGTATTTTATTTTTAATAAATGAAGTAAAAATAAAATATTTTTTCATTGAATAAAAATTTGTATCTATTAGTTTTTATTATTAATCTACAATATAATAAATTAATCTTATTAAAATGTGAGTTAGAATATATAAGTTAATTTAGTAGCCACCTTTTTCTATAAATATTATATTTTACATTTATTTTTGTTAATATATTGTAATTAACATTTCTAAAATAATTATTGTAAAATAAAAATTGTTCTTTTTGGAAACTAAAATTAGTTCCCATATAAAATTAAATATGTTTTTTTGTTTCAAGTATTTTTAAAACGTAATAGATCTCACAAATCAAATTTTTTAATTATTCAATTATCATTATATTAATAAAACTTCCAAAAGACCTTCACTATTATTTTAAAATATTAAAAAAAAATTATGATCGTTTTCGAAAATCATAAGTTGAGTTGTGTATTGCCTGAGTTAAAGTTTTAAAATGTTTCTATTCAGGTTTATAATAGTCTTAATTATAACATTAAGGGATTTTTGAAATTATTTAAAAAAAATTAATTATCAGATCTATTTAAAGATAAGCATTATAGTAAATAATTATTTTTGAATATTTAGCAAAACATATAGACACTTATATTTACTAAATTTTATATAAATAAACACTTTAAATTCTTCTTAATTGCTTTAATTTTAAAAAATTATTTAAGAATATTATTATGCCAATTAATTATGATTAACAAAGATAAGATACTATATGAAGACTTAAAAATCAAATTATTTAAAGTGAGAATTTAAAGTACAAAGTAAAATTGACCGCAGAAAGAATTTTGGCTTTTTTAATTTACACAAAAAAAAATAAAACTAAAAAAAACGAAATTTTGCCGAAAAAACATAATTCAATAAACAAAATGTACAAAGCTATACATAAAAAAATTATAATTAAAAACAATTTTTAAATCTCCAAAATCGCAAAAGTTTATAGTTTTAAGAAAATGAAGATATCGGAAATAGACATAGAGTTTTCATTTTCATAGTATATTTTAAATTTTTCTATTTTATAGGGCATGCTCTTTTTATTGTAAACTTATCTATTAGATATCTGGTAATAGTTTCTCAATATTTTTGGTTCTCAGTGGGTAAAGCGTAGCTAAATCTTCAATGGTTCTGATTTCTAACATTTACAAGGCTTGAAAAGCGTTGATCCCATCCCTCTAAGCAGTTGATCGTTGTTGGTAGTCCAAGTTTAATACTATCAAAATACTTCAAAATTTATAAGCAATGAAGGTGATTGAAATTCATTACTAAAGAACATACGTTTGAAATACACAACAAAATTTATGTATCTCTAAGAATTTTTTGCTGTCTGATTCTATCCTTTTTTAAACCATAAGCCTGAGACAGTCTATAAGTATTTTGATATGGTAAGTTTAAAAACAATTTAAATAGTTTTTTTTGTGATCGAATTTTTCTTGTATTCAAAAGCAGCCCATAATATTTACATTTTTTAACAAATATATTGACCATAATGGAAAAAACAGTCATATGGTAGAATATTGGGATTGAGAGAGAAAACTGAGTTCATTAAACCCTTTTCAAATTTCTAAAAGTTTACTCTTGGTTTAATTATATCATTCCTAATAAGTAAGCCCATCACCTTTGAATAAATATTTTATTATTTTTCCTTGCAATTAAATAAAAATAAAAGGTATAAAACTTCCAAATATATAACCATGAATTTTTAGAAGTTGGTAGAATTGTTTGGAAGATGATCTTAAAATTCCATCTAAACAACCATTTTTATATCATTTATTTAAGATATGAATTCACCCTAGAAATATCTTATAAATCTTTTATCTCAAATGTAGGTCAGAGTCAGATTGTAGAAACTTTTTTCCATTTGAAGTATATTCTAAAGAAGTTGGTATATCATCATTATCATTTCTAATGTAATTGTCTCACAGATTTCTAAAATAAATCAGCTTACCAAGATTTTGTTCTTGCATATAAGAGTTTTCTGCATTAAATATAGAAGTAAAATCTACATTTGATTCTTTGCAATTTTTTTATAATTTTTTTTTGCTAATAAAGAAGTGCTTTATCCGTTATTAGAATTACAAGTTTAGACATTTACATATTGGTTAACCAGTTCGTCATTATTTTTCAATATAAAGGGTCTAAAAGCCCTATACTTACAAAGGCATCTTATCTATGACCATTTACCTTATCTTTATTGAATAATATAACTTTCAGAAAAATCATAACATCTGCTGTTTATGTAGTAAAGTATTATATAAAGTGGTAAAAAAATTTTTTCGCATAATGCTAAATTTCACCGCAGTCGGATATTTTGGCAGCCGAATTTAGAATATTATATAAATCAAATATAAAAAAATCAAAATTATATCTACCAAAAACGTTAAAATAAGAATAAAGTTATTATTTTCTTAATAAAATTAACAATCCCATTTCTAATTGGGAAAGAAAGTAAGAATAATCATAACTATTTCAAAAACCAAGATTTATTTTTATAAAACTGCTAAAATTTAAGATTTTTTTGATAAAATTTACTCATGAAAACATTTTAGAAAAATATGTTATTTTGAATAAATTTGAAATTTTTGAGTAATTTCGTAAAATGTACTTATATGTTGGGATTTATTGTTGAGGAACTTTATAAATATGTATATAATGTCAAATTATATTGGAATTAAAAATTTTATAAGTTTTTAGATGATAATGCCTAATGTTAATTTTTAAAATCACATCTACAAAAAATTATTTCAAATTATCAACTAAATAGAAGAATTAACCAACTATTTTCTTAAAAATATATATTCATATGTGTGAAGAATACTAAATTTTGAATAATTTTATGTGAATTCTTGATAAATTATACATAATAACTTTTAAATCTTTACTATAGATATGTGAAAGTAATACGAATCAAAAATATTTCTACAATTTATTTTTTTCTAAAGTTTTATATTCCTATAGATAAGAAAAGTTTTGCTTATTACTAAATAATGTATTATAAGTTGCTTTAATTATTATTATTAATCTGTTACAATTTTTTATGTTTTTATTTTATTCAAACAAGCTTATTTGAATTTTTTTATTTGTTTAAATTTGTATATTTTAGAATTATTCAGTATATTCCACCATCCTGTAGTTTTTTTTTCTTTTAATAAAATCGTTTTCTGCTTATAGTCACTAAAATAATCTAACTGCAAATATAAGACTCTATTTTCAAAGAAAGATTTTTTTGTTTAAATATATGTATATGTTTTGAGTAAAAATATTATTCAATTAATTTGATAAATTAAATTAAAATAATTAATTAAATTAAATAAATTAAAATATTTAATTAAAAAAAATAAATATTAAATTAAATTAAATTAAATAAATTATTAAATTAAAAAAATAAATATTAAATTAAATTAAATAAATTAAAATATTAAATTAAAAAAATAAATGTTAAATTAAATTAAATAAATTAAAATATTAAATTAAAACAAATAAATATTAAATTAAATTAAATAAATTAAAATATTAGATTAAAAAAATAAATATTAAATTAAATAAATAAATATTAAATTAAATGTTAATCTGATAAATATAATTAAATTATAATGGAGTTCCATTTTAATGGACTTGTTTGAAATTTATGCAATAATAAAAGATGAACTAACTGGAATAAACTGATTCCAAGAAATACGTCTGTTGAAACAATTTTTTTTATGTAATAAATGTTGCGAATGTATGATTATAAAAAATGATCGCTCATCTATACAAAAGTTTTCTTGGTTATGCCGAAAGCAAAGCATAGAAAACAGACATATCAGTAAAAAAAGGGTGTTACGGTTTCTTCTTTCTTTGAAAACTGTAAGATTTCTCTTACGATAATTTTAGTTATGGTTTATCTTTGGTCAAATGAAATCCCAGTAGTCAAATCAGCTATATTAACAAATCTTTCTAAACCAACAGTTATTCAATGGTATCAATATTTCGGAGATGTTTGTAGTCATCACTTAACTTTACATCCCGTAATGCTAGGCGGTACTAACTCTGTAGTAAAGATAGACGAATCAAAATTTGTCAAACTTAAGCATAGCCGAGGACAACCTAGAGGAAATGCTTTGAATGTCCACTAGGTTTTTGGAGTTTATGACTTAAAAACTAAAATAGTTCATATTGAACTTGTGACAAACCGAAAAGCAGCTACTCTGTTTCCAATTTTAAAAAGAATTGTTCTACCAAATACGGTTATTTGGTAAGACGAATTCTCAGTCTACACAGGTGGACCAAACTGCAATAGTTCTTTACCTTCTCCCTTTTCTCTAGACGGACCGTATATTCATAAAACAGTGAATCACTCACTAACATTCAAAAACCCTTTCAATAATTTCCATACTAACCACGTGGAAGGAGTGTGGAGTTTGATAAAAAAATTTTTAAATGATGCACGGAAAAAAGGATGCCTTCATACCTAGCTATTTAGATGAGTGGATGTGGCAAAACCGACTTCCCAGTGAATTTTCTGTGATGGACTTTATTTTACAAAATATTACGGAGTGGTATAATTTATGAATAATTTAAATAAGACATTGTATCAATTTTTTGTTTAAAAGTATATAGAATTTACGATACTATTACTTTGTATTAAAAGATTACAAGCTTGTTTTTGTCTTTATGATACGTTATAATTTAATATTTTAATTTATATAATTTAATTTAATATTTATTTTTTTTATTTTTATTATTTTAATTAATTTAATTTAATATTTATTTAATTTAATTTCATTTGATTTGATTTGATTTAATTTAATATTTATTTTTTTTATTCAATTTAATTTAATATTTATTTTTTTAATTTAATATTTTAATTTATTTAATTTAATTTTTTATTTAAATAAGTACCCATTTTCTTTATCTATACCCTTATTTCTTTTTCGAAATTGTATTTAATGAATAAATTTCAAAAATATATTTTATTTGCCAACAAATAATATTTTTATCTGCTGCTTTATCTTATTTGAATTTGATTATAGGGGTATTTGTAGGATATTATTTTAATATAAATTCAACCTATTCGAAAGCATAAAAATTTATTTAATAAATTTACCATCAAATATTTTGTTTTCACTTGGTGTGTTTTAAAATTAAAAATTAATTTAATAAAAATATTTTATCAAATTAAGTAACTACAAAACTAGCAATAATACTTTTTAGGAAAATAATAGTACACATAAGGTGTAAAATGTAATAGATAACCAAGTTTCAAATAAAAGATGTTGATTGGATACTTATTTCATTCATCAGTGCAATTATTATAAAAACCATATTAATTTTTTTAAACTTAATAATAAATTAAATTTTTATAATTCTATATTACAATCATATTCTTGTCAATTTATTAGTTTGTGACTAAAATTTAATTTTAATCCTATATAATAATTACCTTAAAATAATCTATTTATTTAAATTATTTATCATAAAATTATAAATTACGATTTAAAAAAATATTTAAATTTTAAACGATTTATAACGAATTAAAGAATCCTTATACAGGGATATATTTTCCCTTTAAATAAGAATTACATGGATCAATTCAAATTAGTTTTGCTGGTTTTATCTGGAAAAGGAGGAGTTGGTAAAAGTACCCTTGCTTTGTCAATTGCTAAGCAATTCTCGGTTACAAATAAAGTTTCATATTTTTCATGATGTTTAGGTGGGAATATTGGATTTGGACTTATGTGGACCTTCTATTGGTAAGATGTTAAATATTCAAGATGAGAATGTACTTCGTAATGAATCAAAGTAAACTAATTATTAATTGTAGTGATAAATTTGTTCCTATTAAAGTGGATGATTCTCTGTACGCTTTAACAATGGATAACTTTTTAACTAATAAAGATGATCCAATAATATGGAGAGGTCCAAAAAAAAATGGTATAATTATTTTTATATTTTAGCAATATTAACACAATTACTTGAAAGTGTTGATTGGCCCTCTGAAGTCGAAATTTTGATAGTAGATACTCCACCAGGAACTAGTGACGAACACATCACGATTGCAGAAAAGTTGTACAACTGCAAAAATTGTTATGCAGTACTTGTTACAACCCCACATGTATATCTATTTAAAATTAAGAAATTATCAATTAATGATGTATTAAGACAATACACCTTTTGTGAAACAACACATATTAACGTTTTGGGATTAATTGAAAATATGTGTTACATCTTATGTACTCATTGTGATGTATGATTATTAATGATTATAAAGGAAAAGGAAAGAATATTTGAGGATAAATTAGTTGTAGAGCTATCTCAAAAAATTCAAAAACCCATTTTAATTTCATTACCGTTTATTCAAGAAGTTTGTAAATGGTTTGAAACTGATAATAAGGAGGATTCAGAAGTTATTTCAAAATACTTTGAGGAAATAAGAAAATTGAATAAAACAATTTTGCAAAATACGCAGAAATAACATAGTCCTTATCATGTTTAAAAATTTTTTAATATTTCGAGTATACATTATATAAAATATTAATATTTTAAATTTGAAGACGTTTAATTAGCTTCTATAGAAATAGATTTCTCTTTAATTGACGCGATTCAATTATTAAATATAAAAACTATCAAAATAGTTTATATTTGAAATTATCACTAAAATAAATAATATTATTTTTGTGATTTTCTTAATTTTTGTTAGGTTTTCAAATATTACTTAAACTTTACACAAAAACTATATATTTTATATCTTCTTTAAAAAAAAGTAATCCATTGGTTAAAAATTTACCCCTGTATCAGATCATTTTACTATATAATATAAATAATTGTTTTCGTACTTAGAATTAAATGTATCAATTTTGTATAAAAAAATTTGGTTTTTATTCTTCTTAACTTATGTATATTTTTATTAAAAGTTCTTTTTTAAAAAGAAAGATGTGTATTCATAGAGCATCGGAAAGAAATGAACAACTATTATTTATAGTAAATAAAATTACAGATAAAATATAAAAGTAATTTTATACAAATTTTTTACATATGAAGGATATTTTTTATTCAATTTTTAGTATAATTAATGATCAATAGGGAAGTTAAAAAAAGTGACTGTAGATGGATTTTTTTTTAATTAACTTTTAATAATTTATAATTTAAAAAAAATACAATATTAGAGAGAATTAATTAATAAGAAAAAAAATAGATGAATCTAGCAGCTATTATTTAAATAAACAATTAAAATAGAGCGAAAATAAAAAAAAAATAAATGTTTCAAAAATTGGTTAAGGTATACTTTTGGGGAATGTATAAATAATAAATTAAAAATTACAAATTAAAAAATATATAAATTAATAAATAAATAATTATTAGTTAAGAGAACCAGATTTTAAAAATATTATAAAATATTATAAAATAATTGACAAATTAAAATTAATATATATATGTAGTAGACTGCTTTAAACCAATTTATTTAATCCGTATCGAATCTGTATAAATTAAATAAAGCCTGTAAACGTTGAGTGCTGTTTATTGAATTATATAACCTTTCAAACATGAACTTTTTGAAATAAATTTCGATGTTTTATAAATTTAAAGAGTCTTGAATTTTGCTTTTGAGCGTTCTCTACAACCTTTCAATGGAATTAGTATGTATTTCCGGATTCTGTAAGTCTAATAAGTCTTTAGTGTGATCAACAACAAAATGTAAATATCCTAATGAACTAAGATCGACGTATCCTCTCCATCTATCTGTTATAATTATAGAGTCAATTTTTACATTTCTTAACATAAATTTATTGATCACATTCGTATTTCTCTTTCGTGTAACGAAAAAAGCACACTCTTTTATTTCACGGCCTAATACACCCATGAAGCATATTGACGGCTTTTTAAGAATCCGTCCCTGCATATATTTGTGCGTTTAAATATTGGATTTATATACTTTTACAGTATATCCGCAGCCTCCTATTTTGTGATAATTTAAATTGCTGTAAGATACGCATATCTTACTCTTAAATTACTTTAAGTATGATATTGCAGTTTTCTTTGAGATTTGAAGATTTTCAGTTATTTAAATGAGCGTTATATATTCTGCTTAACAGGCAAAAAGACGCAAAACTTTTGAGATGGGCAAGTGTGTTCCATAAAAGACCGTTTCGGTATAGAAACTTTTTTTAAACTTACATCAATAAGAACAACTTCTAAATCACCTTTAGTGTTATGTCATATTTTTAAATTTTCTAAAAAGTTGGTCCTCCGCACAAATCACAAAAAGGATGTGCTGGGTTGGTTAGCCCAAGTTCTACTGCAAGAATATAACTTAATTCTGACGAAACTGTTTTTTCTATCACTTCAAA
>CAKKLC010007890.1:0-13374 GCA_918559645.1 Ceratonova shasta | reverse complement strand
ATATTAATTTGATAAATAAATTTTGAAGGCTACAATAAAAATAAAAATCTCTATTAAACCATTATATATTAATTTGATAAATAAATTTTGAATGCTAAAATAAAAATAAAAAACTATTAAAATATTTTATATTAATTTGATAAATAAATTTTGAAGGCTACAATAAAAATAAAAATCTCTATTAAACCATTATATATTAATTTGATAAATAAATTTTGAAGGCTACAATAAAAATAAAAAACTCTATTAAACCATTATATATAAATTTGATAAATAAATTTTGAAGGCTACAATAAAAATAAAAAACTCTATTAAACCAGTATATATTAATTTGATAAATAAATTTTGAAGGCTACAATAAAAATAAAAAACTCTATTAAACCATTATATATTAATTTGATAAATAAATTTTTAAGACTACAAAAAAATAAAAAACTATTAAAATATTTTATATTAATTTGATAAATAAATTTTGAAGGCTACAATAAAAATAAAAATCTCTATTAAACCATTATATATTAATTTGATAAATAAATTTTGAATGCTAAAATAAAAATAAAAAACTCTATTAAACCATTATATATTTATTTGATAAATAAATTTTTACAATTCTGATGATCTTACTAATAAGAATATATTGATTGTAATATGGCTTATTGAATTTTGTTAATAATCATTGATAATTTATATTAAAAAGATTCATATACACAAACTAGATGAGTAAAAAGTTATTTTCTTAGTTTAAAATGATGTTATAAACATCATAGTTGCTTAAAATGATTGTATTTCATTTTTTAATTGTGTAATCTTTAATAATTTCAAGATTTTAATGAATAATGTTCAAACTATATAATAAATTTGATGATAGGAATTTGAATCTTTATAAAAAAATATCAAAAAAATAGGGTTTGTACTAGAAATAAATGGATTATTGGACAAAATTAATTATTTTATTGGTAGTAATAAATATTAAAGATGCCTCAATGCTTTTATTCAGCAGCAGAACTATATTAGAAATTTTATAAGATTTATAGACTCTTGGAAGATAAAAATGTTTTATAATCAGTATTTTATACATAATAAAATTTTTCTGAGTTTATAATTATAAATAAGTCATTTATGAATTAAATAAAATGCTGGTATACTGTCCTTTTAAAAAGTGAAAAGAAAATAAAATATTGTACAAACAATTTTGGATTTTTTAAAGAAAATTACATGAAAACTTTTAAAGTAATTTTTTATATTTTAACTTTAATAAAATTTATCAATCTAACAAACTACATCTTTTCATTTTCAAGGATTCAAAAAATCACATAAATATGGAGATTCATTAATAAAATAGAAATCATTGTTGGTCAGCTAGTGTATTTAAAAATGAATTTTAATTATTTGTATATAATTATTCACATATTGATTATAAATACTATGCAGTTGGAGTTTAAATAAAATAAATTACATTAATTAAAGTAAATTTAAAGTACTTATGATTTCTGATATTAATTTAATCTAAAATGAAATGAAACTTATATTTGTAAAATCTATTGAATAGTTACAATCGATACAACGATAATTTACAAGTTAGTTATAAAATATGAGATTTGAACAAAGGTTAATAATTAAAACAAAAGATTGATTTATTTAGCTCATTTTTATATACTATTAAATTATTTTGAAATTAATTAACAAATTTCAAGAACCTAAAATATTTTCTTAAATTTTACAATTCTGTTACTTAATCAAAATCGCAAATGTCATTATATTAATGATTTATATAAATTTACGTATTTAATTTCTTTGATAAACTCGATCATTTTCAGCAATTTTATTATTTTAATCTGTTAATTTATTTAATAAATTTCACCAAGTTTGTTATTTTGGACTAATTTTATCATTATTTTATTTATTTCATTGATTTTAATGAATTTCATTTATTTGATTACTTAAATCAAATTTATCATTTTAAAATCTCATCAACTTGATCTTTCCCAAATATTTTATGATTTTTTCAATTTCTGTATTTCATCATTACAAATTTTTCAACAATTTTATCGTTTTATTAAATTTTTTATTTTCATCAATATAATTATATTAATTATTAAATCAATTTCATAAATTTATTAAATTTAATTGGTTTCACAAATTCATAAATTCATATATTTATTAAATTTAATTGATTTCATAAATTCATAAATTTATTAAGTTAATTGATTTAATTGATTTCATAAATTCATAAATTTATAAAATTTAATTGATTTCACAAATTCATAAATTCATAAATTTATTAAATTTAATTGATTCCATAAATTCATAAATTTATTAAATTTAATTGATTCATAAATTCATGATTTTAATAATTTTTACCAAATATATCATTTAAATATTATTATATTTTAATATTTCATCATTTTAATTAATTTAATCATTTTATTAATTCATACACTAACATTTTAAATAATTATATTATTTTGACAGTTTGATTAATTTTATAATTTAATTATTTCATCAATTTAACAAATTTTATTAAATATATTATTTTCATAAATTTCCTATTTATTCATATATGTAATCTAAATAATTTCCTTGGTAAATTATTTTTATGAATTAATTTATTATTTAACCAATTTACTTAATTTATTAATGTTATTAATTTGTTCAATTCAAATCAATTTTATTATTTTATCGTTTTATTAATTTTATCATTTAATTTTTTCATCATTTTTACAAATTTAATGAATTATACAATTTTCATAAATTTCCTCATTTAATCTAATATGCAATTTATTTTATTAATTTCTACATTCAATTAATTTATAAAATTAATTATTTAATCGATTAAATTAATGTATTCAATTTGAATAATTTCGTCAATTTAAATATTATTGGGTTTTATTAATTTTATAATATAATTGTTTCAACAATTTTTTAAATTTAATTAATTATTTAATTTTTCATCAATTTCCACATTTAATTAATTTATGCAATTTAATTATTTAAATAATTAATTTGTTAAATTATTTTTATAAATTAATTATTCAATGAATTTACTTAATTCATAAATTTTATTAATTTTTTTAATTCAATTAATTTCATCAGTTTAAATATTTTATCGTTTTATTAATTTAATGATATCTTCACTTTACTTATTTACTAAATTTCATCAATTTATTTAATTAATTTATTTAATTAATTTCATCAATTTATTCAATTTAATTTCATCAATTTATTCAATTTATTCAATTTAATTCGTCAATTTATTTAATTAATTTCATAAATTTAATTAATTAATTTAATTAATTACAGGAATAACTTGATTATTGCGATTGTTGTCGCCACGAAAAACAGATCAATAATCCAATCCGAGAAAATCGCTATAAATAATGCGTGTTATATGGGGGTCATTTTCGCCAAAAATTTTTAAAATCTATTTTTTAAATTTTGTATGAGTTCAAAAAGAAAGGATCATTTAGAAAAACAAGATTATTCTTTTAATTTTATTTACATATAAGGAGTAAGTAAATATAATGATTCTTTCCTGGATAAAAACTGGTGTAGATTTGTCTGATAAAATTTTTTCTTTTTTTTTTCTTCGTTTTAAACTTATTAGCAATGGATGGATAAATCAATTTCCTGACGAACTTTCATTAAACGCTCGATATTAGGATCGCCCTTCAAGATTGTATCTATAAAAAAATTCAGCAACTCGAAAAATTTCGTCCATTTCTTTATGGGTAAATTCCTTCTCTGGCACGTCAATTTGTTTACTATTATCACCCATTCGATAATCATAAGCACGTTCTCTTTCAAGGTCAATTAAGTCTTCATCATCGAGATCCCTATCATGCGACTGAAGTAGGTCCTGAACCAGACATCTTTGGATTAAGGTTAGTCCTAGATTAAAGCCAAACTTAGGAATGTCATTAATAACACGGGTTACTTCATCATTAAATGCTTAAAAACCATTTCCACAATCGGAATTAATCTTTTGCCGCGCCGCTTTCAGGTTGCAAGATGTTACTTCACTTCATGCTTCCTTGACATTCTCAATCCAATTTTTTATATTCAATACCTTCCAGAATTCTGTCGTAGTCATAGCTTCATGTTCTGAGTCATTTTTGATTGCTTGGGAAAAAGTTCTTCGAATGTAATAAGCCTTAAAGGATGTAATTACAACTTAATCCGTTGGTTAAATGATGGAATTGGTATTAAGTGGTAAATAAATAACTTATAAATTATTTTAATAGTCATTCAGTGCTATTGGATGACTAGGTACATTATCTAATATCAAAAAAGATTTTGTAACTAAGATTCAATGACTTGCAGTAGATTCCAGCTTCTAGACAAAAACAGTTTTTAAACCAGTACTCAAACATAGTTTTTGTCATCCAAGTTTTTTATTCAATCTCCAATGAACAGGAAGAAAATTTTTATCAAAACTTCTAAGGGGCGAGGATTTTATGAACGATAAATAAAGAGAGGCTTCATCTTGTAACCTCCAGAAGCATTGCCACATAGTAAAAGTGTTACACGCTCATTCCATACCTTGTAGGCAGGCTGTAATTTTTCATTTTTTGATAAAAATTTTTTGGTGCCATTTTTTTCCATAACCAGGATTTTTCGTCAGTATTAAATATCTGATCCTTGCAATAGTTTCCTTCTTCAGTGATCTGTTGCAATTTACCAGGAAAATTAATTGCTGATTTTTTATCGCCAATTTTAGATTTGCCTTGTACACGAGCACTATAAATGCCTGATCGCTTTTTGATCTCATATAAACCATCCTGTAATTACAGAGAATGTTTCTTCCATTACTGTTGCTGAACCATTTTCAATTTCTAATTATTTTCATTTTAAGGTTTCAAACAAATTAAGTGCTTTTGTTTTTATAGTTATTGACTAAGAGGAATTCTCTTTTGGTTACAATCTTCTATCCACACTGACAATAGCACTTTAATTTCAATCATAAGATGTGTTCTGTTTCTCGTAGTTTGGAACCCATATGAGGTCGAAGCACTTTGTCCTAGTTGCTTATAGTCTATAGAATGTTCTAAAATATTGTTAACATTTGTTTCATTTAGACCATACTCTCATACACATTTTGCCTTTAGTTATGGCTGCTTCATACTTATTTATCATATGCAACTTATCTCCTAAGCTGATCACACTTAATTTCTTCTTTAAAGCTGCTAGCATGATATCACCTTTGTTTCTTTTAGTATTCATTGTATGGGTAAATAAGAAGAGAAATAAATATACATAAGTACTTGAGTAAAATAGGGACCGTTATTGGTGATTGGTGAGCAGATGCCGTCGGAAAAAAACGAAGCACTAGTAGAAGTAGTACTACCTGTACAGTGAATACTCGAACTAAACGTAATGAAGTGGTCTACATCTCGGGTCCGCGATAATTCGAATTTTGATAGGAATAATTGGAATTTCGGTATCAAATTATAAACCGCGATAAATCGAGAATCGCAATAATCGAAACCGTGAAAATCTAGGTATTCCTGTAATCTCATCAATTTATTTACTTAATTAATTTGATAAATTTAAATAATTATAATATAACAGTTTATTAAATTAATTAATTAATTTGATCAATTTAAATTCTATTAATTAATTGGTTAAATTTAAATTTAATTAAGTAATTTAATCAATTTAAATTATATTAATTTTTTTGATCAATTTAAAATTTAATTACGTAATTACGTAATTTGATCAATTTAAATTCTATTAATTTATTTAGTTGATCAATTTAAATTTTATTAATTTATTTAGTTGATCAATTTAAATTAAATTTATTTATTTGATCAATTTATTTAATTTCATCAATTTATCATTTTTATTAATTTAATTCATTTAATAAATTTATTACCTTATTACTTCATTTTTTTTACTTTAATTAGTTTCTTATGATTTTTTTTATAACTTTTTATTTTCAATGATTTTAATAATTTAGTCAATTTCATTAACATTATCAATTTAATTATTTTTTATATTTAATTACTCAATTTCATCATTTCATCCATTTTATTTTATTTAATTTCTTCTCTTCATTATTTTATTAATTTCATCAACTTTATTATTTTCATCACTTTTATGAATTATTCAATTATATTATTTAATCAATTTAATTATATTTTCATTTAATTAATTCAATAATTAAATGAATTATTTCATCAATTCCACAAATTTAATTTTTTAATTATAAACATCAATATCATCATTTAATATTTTTTATTTATTTATATAATTAGTTATATTGTTTCATCAGTTTCTATATTTCATAATCTTCATCAATTTAAATATTTATTAATTAATCAAGATGATATATTTCATCAATTTTATTGATTTTATTATTTTATCAATTTCCTAATCTCATAAATTTCATCAACTCTATCATTTTCTACAATTTTAAAATTTAATCCATTTAATTATTTAAATTAATTAATTATTTAGTAAATTTCATTAACCCAATCATTTCAACATATTTTATCATTTATTTAATTAAATTTTATCATTGTTTTTCTCAATATAATTTTTTAGTTAATAAATTATAGTAATTTCATATATTTGTTTATATCCTTATATCCTAATTTTATCATATCATACATCTAATTATTTTAGTTATTTCAGTAATTTTACTTGTTTAATAATTTCATGATGTTTACTAATTAAATTATTTCACTAATTTCAACTTTTCTTTTAAATTCATAATTTTAATTAATTATTTTATAATTTTCATCAATTTCCTTATTTCATTTTTTCTTATCAATTAAAAAATAAATGTAATTACAGTCCGCCCTCGTTTTTGGGGCACCCCAGCAAGGGGCACCCCGCCTAAATCAAAAACCTCAGGTTTTGGGGCATAAATTCCAAAAAACTGTAAATATTATTTATATAAATAAATTATAATAATCTTTTTCAGATTTTACCCCGTTTTGGGGCACTTTATTATTTATTAGACTTCATTGGGATTATATGTCATGTCCGTTTTGGGAATATTTGATATTCCCTTTTCGGATGCGCTATCAAATCGCAGTTTATCCATTTATTATTATATTAACCCATTTGAAAAAACTTTCAACAAAAGAAATGGAGCAATTTGGAAAGGATTACAAAGATTCGAAGATATCAGAAAGGGCCTTAGCATCTAAATATAACATTTCAAAATGAAGAGTTTCAAGATTTAAGAAAGAATTCGAAGTTGAAATCATTGACAATCAAGACAAAGCTGTTCAAGAGCTCGTAAAAAATAATTTTAAAGTACTTCATAATCAGATATTTGAAGTCTTTTAACGACTTAGAGAATCTTGCGTGCCTCTTAATGGCACTACTATTAAAAATATTGCTTTAAAAATAGCCAACAAAATGAATCTTTTGAATTTTAAAGCCTCCAATGGTTTGATGGATAGATTAAGGATAAGACATAATTTAATCTTTGAAAATATTTCTAAAGAGTAACAATCTGCCGATAAGACACAAATAAAGAATTTTAGAGCAGCCTTTAAAATTAAAATGAAAGAGTATGGGAAACAGAACATATTTAATTGTGATGAGACAGCGTTTTATTTATAGAATCCTCCAAGAAAAAGCTTTGTTGTGACTGGAGACGAATGCAAAGGAGTTAAATCAAGTAAAGATCACATAACAATCATGTTTATGTGTAGCATGACTGGCGAAAAGAAAACCCTTTTGATTATTGGAAAATCAACGACACCGAGACCATTAAAGAACTTTACTTTAATGAAGTAAGTATTAAATATGCCTACTCTTCAAAGGCTTGGATGACAACCCAAATATTCAAAACAGAATTAAAGGAACTAAATAAGAATATGGAAAGAGACTAAAGGAAGAGTCTTTTGCTTCTAGATAACGCACCATCCCATCCCAGCATTGATTTAAGCAACGTCGAACTGATGTTTCTGCTCAAAAATACAACTTTTATTATGCAAACTTTAGACATAGGATAATAAAAGCCTATAAAAGTCATTATTTTAATTGTATAGTTGATTCTTACGACTTTGGAAATACAAATTACAAAGAAAACATCTTTTAATTAATCAATATTAAAAACGCAGTTTTTTTATTTTCGATAGCCTGGGACAGAGTGGCAAAAGAATCAATTATGAAATGTTTTATAAAGGGATTGGAGAACGAACAAGAACATAAAAAAGACGAAATTCACGTTTCAAATTTAGAAACGCTTATGTATAATAAAATTGAGGAATTTAATGATGAGGCTTTTGAGGCAACTGAGGTTGAAAGTTGTGTTTCTATTGAAAGCATTGAAAGACCTTTAGAAGAAATTAGATATTCTTTATCACATTTTGATAAGTTTTTTCATCTTGCATCAACAGTTTCATCTTCAAAGTTAAAATAGTTACTTTTGATAAAAATAGAAATTATAAGAGAATGGAAAGGGAAATATGGGTTTGGAAGTAGCGTTGCTGACTATCTTATAAAAGAATAAACATAATTATTTATGACGTACAATCTGTATAATGTTTTATAACTATTATGCATTAAAAACCTTTGTACATTATTTGAGAAAAAAAACTTGATTTTTTAAATATATTTTATAATTTCCCGCCCCACCGAAAAACCCCGGGTTTCAAGGCATATTTTAGAAAAAGTGTTTCAAAATCGGGGTCAGACTGTAGCTATTTATATTATATTCATATAAAAATTTATTTAATTTTTTGCGTAAGATGGTTTTGTTACACCTGTTATGTAGAAAAAAATAAAATTGATAGTTAAAGGGTGTTTTTGATCAATTAAGTCAATATTACAATCAATAAATCAGTGTTGCAAACCTTTAAGTAAAATAAAATACCACAAAAAAATTAAATTAACTTAAAATAATTTCATGATTTGCTGACTTATTTAAATATGTCAACATGTTTAGATAGTAACCATTACAATCAGATGTTGTTATTTCAAGAAATGAGAAATTTATTCTACTTTTTAACTCTGCCTCGTTAACACATATATTTCTAATCAAAATATTATTCCATTTACCAAAGCAATTCTCGTTTGGATTTAGAAACGGGCAATAAGGAGGAAGATATAAAACCAAAAACTCATCAAAATTAAGATTTTAATAATGATGAATTCTTATGTGTCAAGAATCAAAATAGGGAAAAATTACACTCAACTCACATTTTTCTCGGATTTCACTCAAATAACATTGAAAATTTAACAGTTTACGGCGCGGTCATGTACCTTATGATACAGCAATTTGTTTCTGTTCATAACAGCAACCACAGAATTATTCCGACTTTTTGTCAGAAGTAATGTAGTTGTTGCGCGTGTTCCAGCAATTGACCTTTTTTAGGACGCTTGCATACTTTAAAACCAACTTCTTCCAAAAACAAAAAAGATTACAGTAGTGCAGTTTGTTCCAGTCGACGAAACTCTTGAGTATAAATAAATTAAGCTTCAATTACACGCTCTGTATTTTGTGAAACTGGAAAAGGAAGAACTTTCTTAATCTTGTAATGAAAACTTCTAAAAATCCTATCCACTGTCGATTTTGATACTAAATCCACGAATTCTTTAACATGTGTTGTTATATCTTTCATAGTAAGAAGACAATTCTCATCAACCCAACTACAAACAACATTTTTTTGCTCAAATATCAATTTTCATCCACGATCTCCTCCACGGCTTTTTGCTTCAGCTTCTCCTGTTAAGTAAAAACTTGAAACAATCGAAGATAAAGTTCTTCTTAGTAAGCGAAAAATTCTTGAAATTGTGGTACACCCGTTTCCTTCAACTGCAAGACAAATAACTCGTTTTCTAATTTCAGTAGAAACAGATGTTCTGGTAAATCTTGAGATTTGTTGTTTCTCCTCTATTTCTTTTTCTCAGCTCAGCGACTCATCATGCGTTTCATCTGACATTTATGATTAAAATGACATGCTTATGTCAAGTGTGAAAACGATTTAACAAATTTATTTTAATTTATTTAGTTTTTTTCTAAATAATTTTTTTACTGGCCTTATTGGTTGCCGCATCGACTTAATTGATCCGAAAACACTGTATATCTAAAGAATAATAAATTTTTATATTTTTTTTATTTTTTAAAATATTAAATGATCGTTAATTTTTGTAAAACTTGAAAAATAAAATGTTTATAAACGGTTGACGGTAAAGAAATATGAGCATTTTTTAATAGTAAGAAATGAGTTTACTTGTTTTAAAGGTAAAATATTTGGTTTACTTTTTTGGAGAACTATCAAGATGACAATTTCGAATATTTATATATGTATTCATACTATTGTGTAGAAAGAATTTGGTCCAATTTCAGTTTAGTCCTTCCCATGTTCAAATCCAAATTAAATGATATTTTTTATAAAACCATGAGCACTGAAAATTTGTTATTACATGAATACGATAGGCTTGCCGAATTGATAAATTTTAATTTGAATAGTCTTAACAATAACAAGAATTTAAAGATTGGTTAGTGCGAATGAAACTTCTTTGGTCAGACTATATATACATTTGTCGTTATGGCATTTAAAAACGTAATTAGAAATGTTATCAATCAAAAAAATTGTGATGTGAAAGAAATTCATACCAAATTAAAGGGCTTACTACCAAAGAACTTGTTTTAAAAGATCTTATCTGTCAACAAAAGAGATATCCAACTAAACTGTAACTGTCAAACACACACTGTTTAAGAAATTAGCTTTTAAATAAAAACTCAAAATTCCAATATTTCAAAAACTACAATTGTTGACTGAAATAATTTTTTAAATAAATTTGTAAATTAAACTTTGAAAATAATCTACTTAAAATAGGTCGTGAAAATTAAATTGATGAAACAAGCATATAAAAAGAAAATATAATAGTTGGAGGAATACTAATTACATGAAATAGGTTTTAGTTGGCAGATTTTACACCTGTTAGTTGTTAATGGTTCCAGTAGAGCAAAAAATGCTAAATTTTGATTCTAGTAATACAAAAAATTCTTTTACCACTTATAACTAAAGTTTCCAATTATTAGCATGCTTATATTAATATTTCGGAGTTGTAAGTAATGTGTAATTATTTCTGTCAATCATTAGTTCTATTTTGTTGATCCATAACTAGGTGCACACACTCAAACATTTGAAGGTACATTGGTGCATTTTGAAAAGACATAAAAGAACTTAGTGCTGTAAGATAGCATTATACAATTTAAGTTTATAAAATTATTTTGGAGAAAAAAATATGCTGGTGTTGTTTGTTTATTTTTTCTTTGGTAGTGTATCCAAAAAGTCTAATTATTAAATTTAATTATTTATTTAAGAAAAATAAAAAAAATATTTTTTTTGGAATTGAACCCAAGGAATAAACTAAAAGTGTGCCAACAATTTTTAGTAATGACTTAATAATTATTAAAAAATCCAAGAAATTTTTATCGTAAAAAATTTATAGTAAAAGAATTCTATTAAATATAGGATATTGCAGTAAGTAAAATGAAAATATAATGAGATATACCTACAAAATTTTATGATATTTATTTATTATTTACTAAGTTTTTGTAAAGATTATAGAAATTTTATAAATAAATATACATTAATAAAATTAAAATTGCACATTAAATTAAATATTAATTAAAATGTAATTTTCAACATTTGTATTGTCAATATTTTTAAAAAATAATAAAACTTTTTTTAAAATTTTATAAAATTTTATCTTTTTAATGACATTTAATCACACGAAATTTAAACAACGATAGTGAATCACGCGACAAATAATCAAAGTGGCAGATAATCACACCATTATATTGTATTTTAAACATTTTAAATGTTGGTAAAAATACGAGTTTTTATTTCTCGAGTTCATTTTTAATCAGAAGGCAAATTCTGCTTGAATTCCATAGAAAAGTAGGCAATTGTTATCTTATCAATTACCTACTTCGACTGGAATTACATAAAGAATAGAAATCCAACATTTATATATTTTCCAACTATAACATTAAAATAGATTAAGTTAACATGGAAAGCTTTACTTTTGGAACATCAAATAATGGACGCCCAAGGGTTATATATGGGATCTTTAAAATTCTAAAGTTCCATGAAAACAAGAATGGTTAGACGTATTGGCGCTGCAAGATGTTTCAACATTTAATATGCAAAGATCATCTGTCTCATCAGTAAAGTGATCTATTGTTGGAATAGATTGAACAAGGTACTATATAATTTTTTTATTGAATTTAAATGATTTTAGAACCAAAAAATAATATAATAAAAAAAGTCACTCCTATATTCTGATTATCTGTCATGTGATTAACTGTGCACACACCAAACTTTATCAGAATAATTCATATTTGTTTAAGTACAAAACATGGATTGTGCATTAATTTATATTTTTTTATTATGATACATTAAACTTATTTTAAAATGGTATAATGACATATCTGTTCATAATGAAAGTTATTTAAAAAGAAATTTATCATAAATTAAGGTAAAAGTTAGTTTTTTTTTAATTTAATAAAAAAAAGTTTACTAAATATTTATAAAAAGAATTATTTTTCAAAAAATTTTCTAATTTTTAAAAAATACTATTTTTTAGTATTTTTAGTATTTTTGAAACATTTTCTACTTTATTAAGTCTTTATAATAATTATTTTTGAAATATTTTCTTATTTATTTAAAATCTTTTTATTAGTATTTTGTAGTATTTTTGAAATATCTACTTTATTAAAAGTGTTTATATTTAGTAGTTTTCAAACATTTTCTGATTTATTAAAAATACTTTTTATTAGAATTTTGTAGTATTTTTAAACATCTAGTTAATTATGTCTTTATATTTAGTATTCTTGAAACATTTTCTGATTTATTAAAAATACTTTTTATTAGTATTTGGTAGTATTTTTAAACATCTACTTTATATTGTCTTTATATTTAGTATTTTTGAAACATTTTCTTATTTATTAAAAATAATTTTTATTAGTATTTTGTAGTATTTTTAAACATCTACTTTATATTGTCTTTATATTTAGTATTTTTGAAAAATTTTCTTATTTATTAAAAATACTTTTTATTAGTATTTTGTAGTATTTTTAAACATATACTTTATTATGTCTTTATATTTAGTATTTTTGAAACATCTACTTTATTAAAAGTCTTTATATTTAATATTCTTGAAACATTTATTTATTTATTAAAAATACTTTTTTTAGTATTTTTAATATTTTTGAAACATCTACTTTATTATGTCTTTATATTTAGTATTTTTTAAACATTTTCTGATTTTTTAAAAATACTTTTTATTAGTATTTTGTAGTATTTTTAAACATCTACTTAATTATGTCTTTATATTTAGTATTCTTGAAACATTTACTTATTTATTTAAAATACTTTTTATTAGTATTTTGTAGTATTT
>CAKKLC010007887.1:0-12615 GCA_918559645.1 Ceratonova shasta | reverse complement strand
TTCAAAAATACTATTCATAGTAATCTTATATTGTTGTTAAGACTGTGTTTTTAAAGTTATAGCAAAATATTATATTAAAGTTATTTATTTAGCGGATAATAAAACATTTTACGACATAATTAAAAGATAAATTTTTTTGAAAAATTGTAAATTCGCCATAATTTTAAAGATATAATTGGAATATTCAAAGTACAAAAGAGGAAGAATTTATGAGTTTATAACAATCAACTTAAATTCAAAAATACTATTCATAGTGATCTTATATTGCTGTTAAGACTGTGTTTTTAAAGTTATAGCAAAATATTATATCAAAGTTATTTATTTAGTGGATAATAAAACATTTTACGACATAATTAAAAGATAACTTTTTTTTAAAAATGTCGTAAATTTTCCATAATTTTAAAGATATAATTAGAATATTCAAAGTACAAAAGAGGAAGAATTAACGAGTTTATAACAATCAACTTAAATTCAAAAATACTATTCATAGTAATCTTATATTGTTGTTAAGACTGTGTTTTTAAAGTTATAGCAAAATATTATATTAAAGTTATTTATTTAGTGGATAATAAAACATTTTAAGACATAATTAAAAGATAACTTTTTTTGAAAAATCGTAAATTCGCCATAATTTCAAAGATATAATTTGAATATTCAAAGTACAAAAGAGGAAGAATTATGAGTTTATAACAATCAACTTAAATTCAAAAATACTATTCATAATAATCTTATATTGCTGTTAAGACTGTGTTTTTAAAGTTATAGCAAAATATTATATTAAAGTTATTTATTTAGTGGATAATAAAACATTTTACGACATAATTAAAAGATAAATTTATTTTTTAAACAGTAAACCATTAAATAATGTTCCTAGATTGTTCAATTAAGTGTTTCTTCAACAAGTTTACAGAACATAGATGGATGGTATGTTCATTAAATTTAAAATAAGATGTTAAATCTGGTTTTTTTTATTACTTTAATAGTTAAGGTTTACACCATTAGTTTTTTTTAGTTAAAATTTTAGCATTAGACAATATTTTACTATAAATATATATTAAAAAGTATTGAATATAAGTTTGAATCATGAAAAACATGAATAAAAATAGATTAATAATATTAAAAAGTAAAGAATATCACAAGCTTTACTTTTTAATTATATTCTATATATTACCTAATTTCAATGATGATCACAAATATTTTGTTATTGGAAATAAAACCAATTAGTTTTTATTAAAAAAAGAATATAATATCCATTTCAGTATTGATTATAAACCCAACACAAAAATAATTATGTATAAAGTATAGGAAAGATCACATAATAACTAACTGTGTTGTTTTTTGGATTTTCAAAACAATATTAAAACTGTCTTAAACCATTGTACCAATTATTATTATAATTATAAATAGTAAATTTCAAATAAAAAAATATTTTGTTTGAATTTGCATTTCAAATAAATTGATTTAAATATTTTTTAAATTTATTGATTGTAATACAATATTTAATTTTTTATACAAAACAAAACAAAAATTTTACATTCACCTTATATGTTCTTAAACTGCTTTTTGGTAAATAAACAATTTCTATCCACTATAATTAGATATTGATTTTTATACAAAACAACAGAAGGTCTTATACTCACTTTGAATATCTAATTTTAAACTGCCTTTTGATGGAGAAAAACATTTTTTTATCTAGTGCAATTAGATATTTGATTTTTATACAAAATAACAGAAAGTTTTATACTCACTTTGAATATCAAATATATAACTGCTTTTTTATAGAGAAAAACATTTTTTTATCTATTGCAATTAGAAATTGATTTTTATACAAAACAACAGAAAGTTTTATATTTACTTTGAATATCTAATGTTAAACTGCATTTTGATAGAGACAAAATAATTTTATCTATTGCAATTAGATAATTGATTTTTGTACAAAACAACAGAAAGTTTTATAAACTTTGAATATCTAATGTTAAACTGCTTTTTGATAGAGAAAAACATTTTTTTATCTAGTGCAATTAGATAATTGATTTTTGTACAAAACAACAGAAAGTTTTATATTCACTTTGAATATCTAATGTTAAACTTCTTTTTAATAGAGAAAAACATTTTTTTATCTAGTGCAATTAGATCATTGATTTTAATACAAAACAACAGAAAGTTTTATACTCACTTTGAATATCTAATGTTAAACTGCTTTTTCGTGGAGAAAAACAATTTTTGTCTAGTGCAATTAGATATTTGATTTTTATACAAAACAACAGAGAAAGTGTATATTTATCTTTTAATATTTTCTAAAAACTACTTTGTATTAAAGAAATTTCATTATAATAAAGCAATTAAAAAACAATCAAATACCTGCATTATGCAGTAATTATAAGATAAGATAAATATTTTTAAGAACTTACCATCCTGAAAACTATAAAGGTAGAGATATTCAATGTCACAACTAAACATATTTTATTTCCATTTATTAAGTTTAAAAAAGCTGTGTATTGTGTAATAAGTTATTTAACATTCTTTATGAATGTAACAATTTATTATTTAATAGTTAACTTAGAAATAAAATTTTTGGGTTTAATAGAATTAATATTGATACTGATTTGTAAAAGCCACTTACAATTTTTTAATCAAAAAAGTTTAACATCAAATTATATAAATGAAATCTAATTTTATATATATATATTTATTAACATAAAATAAGTATGAATGCAAGCAAAAAACTGCAAAAGAGAAGTTTCAAAATTTTTAAACATAAACAATTTTATTATAAAGATAAATATCATTTGAGTTTTTTTTTGTTTTATTAGTCATTTTTTTCTTCAATATTTTTTCTAAATATGTTGTTTTAGATTTTAAACCATATTTAAAATTACCTCATACAATATTTTCCCCAACACAACCCTATGATTTTAGTTTATCAATATATTGTTGTATTTTTGAAATGAATTTCAAAGGTTGTTTATTTCTCATAGATACTTTCAAATATTAATATAATTAATTTAAATTATTATATTATATATGTACTTTAGAAAGAATATCCTATATACTTACAAAAATGATTAGTTGGTGTTAATTACGATCAACATTTTTTCTTTCACTATAATTAATTTAAATGGAAAAAAATATAAATTTTTGGGTTGTGGATTTATATAAGAAATTTTTTTAAGTATTTATTTGATTTTTAATAAGTTTGAACGTCAAAAATAATAATTTTAAGTACCGTAAATTAACATCTCAAATCGGAGGTTCTTTTGCAAATCTTTCTGAATATATTTAATTATTATAAAAATAATTTATATTAAAAAAAAGTTTTTGGAATATGATATTAAAGAATCTTATATTATACCCTCCTTAAAACGAAAATTTTGAATTAGTAGTTTTTAAACAAATTGCTTATATTATATTCTTTTTTTTATAAATATTTCATTCATTAAAATTTTTGTTCTTTCTTTTTGTTGATTAAAACTTAGTATACTACAAAAAGTAAAGTATCAAATATTTTGTTAGTTATTGAGTTTATTATCTAACAATTAGATTCTGCTATATTATATACTAAGGGTTACCAAAGTAGGTTCTATTAATCTTTGAACCTGTATGATACGTTCTCTTAAATAAATTTGTTTTTTTAATTGAAAATATTTAATTCGTAGATGCTAAAGTATATAATATCCTAAATTTTACACATATTTCTTATGGTTTACACTTAATAAAATTTGAGTTGTGTAGTTTTTTATATTAAAAAATACTGATTTAAATAATTTTGTTTAAAAGCTCCTTTATATTGAATTACAGTGGGATAAAGATAAATCTAGAATATTTTAAATGATTTCCGGTGAATACATGAATACTAAAATGAATATGATTGTAATAATAAAAATTAAAGAATTAAAAATGAATCACTAATAATAACATCAGAAAAAAATTATTTTTGGGTTCATGCCAGTTATAGCGCATTTTATTTTTTTGGAAAAAATAGCGCTTGAAATGGGAAGAATAAAGAGCTCACAGAGAATTTTGGATAAACATAAACTCGTGTCAAATAATAACATAATATACCAGAGAATAACCGAAAGCTTTTTAGAACAGGTTATGGATAACCATATTGCCCAGAATGAGTTTCTTGCAGAAACAAGACTCCTACTAATTGAAAATTTATGTACTGGATGAACATTTATGAAGAATCTTGTATACAAGGTTCTTAAGGCTACAAAATATGGATTTTTTGGAGATGTAGTAACGGTTAAGTACCGTTTTTTTGAATTCCTGTTTTTTTGAATTCCTGATTTTTTAAATTCCCGATTTTTTGAAATCCTGTTTATTTGAATTCACGATTTTTTAAATCCAAATTTTTAGAATTCCCAAATTTTTGAATTTTCGAAGTTTTAAATTCTCGAAGTTTTGAATTGCTGATTTTTTTATATCTCAAGCTATAATTTATTTATTCATTTTAAAAAAATCAGTTTTATCATTAAATAAAAATATTGCCCTTAGATGGATCACAGCGAAAATACCATACTATTGATTACAAAGAATAAGAACATGTCAACATCTATCATTAATGGATACTCGTTTGTTATTTACGGTCGCAAGAACACTGTAAACCGGTATTGGAAATATCAAAACTTAAGTTGTACTGTTACTCTTATAACAAATGATGTTTGTATTAAAAAACTCAAAAAATTGCCATAATCACCTCGTTGACGATTCTGGAAGAACCAGATTACAATTGAAAAAACGGATGAGAGAGATTGTCGAAGAAAACTTATTTAAGAGCGGTAAAAGTGTGTGTGACCAAGCTTTGCTCGAGTCTATACCAATTACAAACGAGGCTTATAGAGGTAATTATAGGGATATACCATCTTATTCATCTGTAAAAACAACAGTTTATTCTTATAAGTAGACATATGGTGCTTTTGCATGCCCGTTTGGTTTTAATTTAGATGACGGATATACAAAAAACATTACAAAATGGGAATTTTTGATAGCAGACGATGATATGGAAGGAAAAATATTGTTTTTAAGTAACTGCGATTTTATAAAAAAAGGTTATGAGAAGTGGCAAATATACTCTGCATATTAATAGCACATTTAAGAGCTCTTCATCGCTATTTTATAAACTTTATATTGTTTACATCACATATAAACAACAAAAATTTGCTATTTTTTATGCTTTTTTAGAATAAAAAAACCCAACCATATATTCTAGACTGTTTGATTTCATCAACAACAGACTGTCTCAGAACCTTCTCACTTTGAATTCAGTCAACATAAAAATAGATATTGAATATGCAATGTTTAGAGTGTTAGCTTAGACGTTTCCTTTATCGCGTATAAAGGGATGTTATTTTCACTTTGCTTAAGCTGTTTAACGAAAAATGGATGGCCTAGGTTTGCGGGGATTATACAACGATGAAATTAAATTTAAAAGATTTGGCAGGCTTGTTATAGCGCTGCCATTTGTGTCAGTCAATAAGATAGATGAAGCGTGGGGCATTCTTAAATCACTTGCTTTTACCAAAAATCAGCAGGTGACTAGTTTTGTTTCTTATATAGAAACCAAATGGATTAATAACAAAGTTTCATTATTTAATCGTGAAATTTGGTCTCATTACGAAAATAGCTATCCTCGTACATATAATTACGCTAAAGGATTCAACTCAAAGCTTAATAAGACGATTAATAAAAGCAATCCAAACTTATACCAAGTCATTGATATATTGTGAAAAACGCATCATGAAAACGAACTAGAAGTGATGCGCTTGGTAATGGGGAACACCTAAAATAAGGAGAAGAATATACATTTAGATCAATGAAAGGTTTATGAGAAGAAAGACAGATTATGTTAGTTAAATAATTGATTTGTCTGAATTAATAAAAGGTTCATCAAACGCAATAAAATTTATTTAATTAATTAGTGATTTTCTATAAAAATTGAATTGAGTTTTTGTAATTTTTTTTTGCTTCGAAAAATTTGTAACTGGAATTATTTACGAGCATATATTTTTATAAGTAAAATTTCAGAAAAAAAAATAATTGAAAATAATTGGGAATTCAAAAATCAAGAATTCAAAAATCAAGAATTCAAAAAATCAGGAATTCAAAAAATTAATAATTCATAAAAACAAAAATTTTAAAAATTGGTGATTCGAAAAATTGGGAGCACACGCTTAAATAAGTAAATATTCATAATCTTTCTTTATTGATTCTATCAGCCAATTTTGATTTTACAGAAATATTTTTGGTTAAAAAAACTATTATTTCTTTTAAAAAAACTTATTTCAACCATTCAAACTTCAAAATAATTTAACTCCAAGTTTAAATAAATCTTTTATTAATAATTCTTCCATCAATTATAAAACAGATCTACTTTTATTACCGAAAAACTTAAAAAGATTGACAATACACCTACCAAAAATCAGTATTATAGATACTAATGTTTAGAGATAAATCTGTTGGATGTTTAATAGTTTTTAAAAGTTGAAATTTTTTCAATAATCAATCCTGATATTTTTCCTTTTTTAAAAAGTCTCAAAAAGATTAAAAAACTAATTAGTAAATTTAAAACTAACAGCAAGGTAGAAAAAAATCAAATAAAAATTCTATAAAAATGCTTTAAATGCAAACAAAACTTTTAAAATAGTCCTACAAGCTGTGCTCGTTGCTTCAACGAGACTTTCAAAAACGTGATTATATTTTATAGAATCTAACATAATTATGAGTTATAAAAGTTTTCTTTTAAATATATTTAAAAATTGTTGAAACTTGAAGAAATTTATATTTTCCCAAGTGCGCTTGTACTTGGTAGTATATAATTAAAATTGTGAGATCAGGTATTCAAATTTGAAAATTTTGAGATATATTCTTTAGACGTTTGATATTTGTTAAAATATTTAAGCAACTATTTTCAAAATTGAAATACGAAAGTTTATTTGTATTTTCTAAAACGTTTTATCAATCTCAAACTAAGAAATCACAAACATAAAATGTTTATCTTTTACTAAGCAATTATTTTTACAGATTTTTAAAGTAAAAGTCGGATCAACTTGGATTTTTCCCCCGCTTGTAACAAGTTGGTTTTCCCCTCCGGTAAAAATATTATTTTAAATTAAAAAAATATAAATATCATAAAAAAATTTAGTTTAAAAATAAAATTTTAATCAAATTAATTAATTTGATCCAACTTTTTTAGTAAGTTTTGTTTTCCACATCCATTCAGCTAAATATCAATGTATTTTATCACCTAAAACACCTTTTTTACTTTTAATATCTTTTTTAAGCTTAGCCTAAAAGATTCAATATTCTGTGTGTGAGTAATTGTATTTGGATCCACAAAATGCAAACTGTGATTAACAGTTTCGTGAGTATATCCATTACTTACAATGCTTCTATAAGCAGTCCTTTGATCGCTTTGTATAATTAAACCTTTCATGCATACATTTTTTTAAAATCGACAATAAAGTTTTCGATTTTCTGTATGTACTATTTGTAAATAGTTTTTTAAAGGACTAAACAATGTATCCGCAACACTAAGTACCCGAAGTTCATTTTCAGTTGCACGACCCAGATGATATTTTGGTTTATGACAAAAAAGATTATTATCTATTTGCAAAATTATACCGAGTCCAACTAAGCATATAGGATGCTTACAGCAAAATTCATAACAAAGGTTGTTTAGATCATCTCAGAAGTCTATCAAAACTTTTTCATTAACGTCGATTTCTCGGATTATGTCTACATTTAATTGCGAAAGAGTCCATTTCCAAAATAGTTGAAACAAAATCTGTAAAGTTCAAAAATTGATCTTTCTCGAATGTTTTTATACTTTTTCTATTATGGCAACCTAATGTCATACATCAAAAAGCATAACAATCTTTATTTCGTGCATACGAAACAAAATTACAAACTTTGGAACATTCCAAACAAATGTAAACTGTCGTCAAAATTCCATTTTGTTGTTGGTATTTGATGACTTCTATCATCTCACCCATACAAAGTTTATCAATTATATTCTTTTATATTATTTATCTCATATGAAGGTGATTACAAAATTTTTTAATATTTACAAAGAAATTGATCCTAAAAGTGTTTAAAGTATCTTTAATTGATTTAACCTTAAAGGTGTCATTTTTTATTAGTAATAGAGACATCATAATTGGTTTCAATATTAATTAAGATATTCAAGAATATTTATTTTATCCAGTAAGAAGATATATAGCCATTACTTACAGAAAAATGTTTTCCTAGTACATAAGTATGTCATTTCAGATTTTGCATACAGATATTTCAGTGCCAGGATTTTCCGGATATTTCAGCGACGAAATTTCAAAAAAACTTCAATAAAAAAATTAAGTAATACCTAGATACAAATTATAATATAAATTTTAATTAAATTTCTAATTAAAAATCAGGTTCAAGCTTTTTAAAATCACGTCAATTTCAAAATATCTTTCATTTTCACAAGTGATAAGTAATTTTTCCTCCTTGTAACATTTTTTTCTTAATTCCGGATAGTTACCATTCATATAATGGGCAAACATAAGCCTTAAAATCTCTACTTCCTGTTACAAACAAACAATGAACCTTCAAATATTAGGATTTGGCAGCTGCATGTGTAAGTTTATCCCTCTATGTCAAGCTTCAATGATATTAGTTGTTCGAGGAATCCTTGTTAAGCATATCGAATAGGCAGATCAGAAATTGATTTTAAAACGAGAAGCTTCTCCAATTTCGCCTAAATAAGTATATCTAAAACATAAAAAATTCTTCAAAAAACCTTTCCAGGCTGTTAGAAGAAATATAACATAAAATGTATGCAAACGATTCATGAACACGAATCAGATTTATTTATGGTAAATTTAAAGACATTTAAATAGTTTCATTTATGAGAGGATTTTCTTTATATTCTGACGTACATCCTAACATTTATATCTTTCTATATAGAGACTGAACATAATGAAATATCCAGCCAAAAACTGAACAGGTATCTTGAAAGACAGACAATGCATTTTTTAGAGCGAGTTCAAAATCTACAATGACAATTTTGGGATTGAATAAAGCATCATCTTTCAAATAATACATAATTTTCTTATAATTCTTTTCGGTTTTATCGGACATTAAAAAAATACTAGTGGATGGAATTTTCCAAAAATATATCCTTGTATAGTTAATAATTATTAGAAAGATTGCGGTGAAGTTTTAAATGTGCCGTCAATCAAAAACACATTGGTTTTTTCAATATATTTTATAAATTCATCACTATTGAAGATGACATATCGATCTTAAGACTGAACTCCTTAATAAAACTGCAAGAATTGATCACCATTTAATGTATTTGAAGAATCATCGGTATGTCATGTATTCCGTCTGTCAAATAGCTATTTCTTTTATTCTTTTGCTCGTTTGAAAAATGAAGTATATTTTTTTAGAAGAAAATGAGCTAATACAGCAATGGGTAAGCTGCTTATTGTATTAGTTAAAGATTGACGAAAAGGCTCATTTGTGCTTTGAATATTTCTTTTAGTTTCTTGTATTCAATAATGGCCAATCTTTTAGCTTGTGGTTCACTACATGTATGATTTACACTTCTGGTTATTTTTTAATCGACGTTAAATGATAGGCTTCCTTTGCATTTTGCTTCTTTGCATCTCCACCTTGTTATATAATCTTTCATTTTGTCTTTTCCATAAATATAGTGATCTAAAACCAACAGCTCTTTTCCTCTTTGAGATGGAATAAAATTCATGAAAGGTGACATTCAAATTGACAATAAAACCTGAAGCTGAAATATCCGATGATTCCTAGCGCTGAAAATCGGATATTTTAGCGCGCTCTTAAATATTCCGCTGTCATTTTATCCAATTAAAAGATATATAGCCGTTACTTACAACAAAATGTTTTCCTATTTCATAAGTCTATCAGTTCAGATTTACTTCTAAAATAAGATTTTGATTATTATAATAAATATAACAAGATAAAAATTTAAGACAAGAAAAGTTTGGATGAAGTAGATTATGCCGAATATTTCATTTCAAAAGGTTTTTAACGACTATTTAAAAATACACTTTTATATTTAAAAATTAAAAAAAATAAAACTAAAAACCTAAACACAAAAAAACAAAAAAACAAAAACCTTAATTAATTTTATTAATGCTACTAGCAAGTTATCATAGTTGTGTGATCTCTAACTAAAATCAGTAAGAAAATCGGATCTGTCATTGGTTTTTACACCTTGTCATTTTAATAGCGATCTTCAAACAATTGTTAAAGTTTTCTACAGCTTATGTGTGCACACCCGAAGTTTTATCAACAAAAGAGTACTTGTGGCACACAGTCCCATGTAAATATCCATGCTGCCTAGTTATTTGTATTTTTTAAGTTCGTATGTATTAATGATACTGCCACTTACAACGTTGCTGCATATAATGGGTATAATAGTTTTAGCTTTTTGATCGTTTATAACTTTAGTATACACTGGTAAATTTTTTTTCAGATTCATATATGCGTTTCGGATCTGTTTTTTAGATGAGAAACGACCCCGGTTGCTCTTGACCTTGTAATTTAAAATTGTATTATCCACCTCGACAATGCAATTGGACCACCCATTGTTACCGGTGTAATATTGAATGCCTTAATTTTAGAAATTATGATTTTTTTAATTTTTATTAAAGTTTTAGGGTCGATCATAATATCTTTCATTATGTGATAGCTTTGTTGATTTTTGACCCAACTTAAGTCACCTCAATAGTAATTTTTAATTCTAGCATGAATCTTTTAAAAATGCTTCTTTTTTATTGTAATTTTCCATCTCTTTTACAAGGCAAGAACTCAAGTTACACCTCCAACAACATTTTTCAATAAATGATTCTTCTTTTACTAAACGCATAAAAGTCACAATAATTGCATTTCATTTCGGATTCAAGAAGCACCATATCCGTTAAAAACTTTTTGGTTTCCATTTCATTCATCGTTACAAAAATTTCTTCTATTTCTTCAGTATTTTTCATGGGGTGTAATTTTAATCTTTATTTATACTTTGATTTTTATAGAAAAAAATATTTAATAAAATTAAGTGTGCATTTAAATTCTTTAAACCACATAATTTTATAAAACTACGCAACCATCCAGTACTTTTTTTCTAATCAAAATCTAAACATATCTTTTTTACATAAAAACAAATCTTTTTTCCACAATAAAGAACCACTTTATAAAACATCAATATTTTTTTATAAGAATTAACGAATAATAACTTTATCAAACTATTCAACATAAGTAGATGTTATTGTTCTTATAAACTATCTTTTATGTATATTAATTTTATTGAAAAGTAATTTCAAATTTCATCTTTATTTTGCTTAATATCTGATATTAAATATTGTTCAAAATTATAATTTTTAGCAATATTTTTTCGGCTTCTTGTCTCAACAACTAATTTTAAATGTTATTTTTGGCCTTAAGTGTTATTAAATTACACATTATTTCATTTCCTTTTTATTATCTTGTGCATCACTAAAACTACCAAAATTATTGGTACTTGTCGGTTTTCCCCACGTTTTAAAAATTGTTTTGTTGTATGAAATATAAAATATTTAACATATAAAAATAAAAGAGTTAAAAAAACAATAAAGTATACATTATTTTTTTTATCTTATCAATAAGATAAGATTTTTTTATCATTTCAATAAATGCCCTCAAATCATCTCCAAATATTTTTTTTCCAGGAATATTTAGCCAAATAGTAAGCTAACGTGCCCCTATGGGTCCCATAACGTAATTTATTTCCGTTTTTTGCTTTCTAACCACTTTCTACGTGATTTGTAGTAGCTCCAGTAATTGGATCTACAAAATTTTTCTTATGGTTGACTGTAAGATAGGTATATCCATGATCCTTTAAGCCATTGTAAACTACAGCTCCGTCGGTCGTGATTATACTACCTTGTTTTACATGGTCAAAAATGATTGGCCAGAGGGTTTCTCTTTTAGTATTTAGTACCTTAAAAAAGAAGGCTGTTTTTGTTTGGACTTCATACCCAGAAAAAATCCATTAAGCCCTTACTTGCCTTCCACGGCTATACTTTCGACGTACCATTACAGCTTCGTCTATTTTAACCGATACTCCAGGTCCCCTAATGATTATGGGGTGCTCATTAAAATAAAGAACACAAAGTTCTCTACAATAACTTAACCAATCAACGACAGTTTCGTTGGTGGTTATACCCGTATTCCTCTTTATATTCTTTAATGATGTTTCATTATTTACAAAGTAGTAAATAATCATTAAAACCTGGGAAATTGTTAAATGAGATCTCTCAAAAAAGGTACCCTTTCTATGAGAAACTTCTTTTCTGCAATCCCGTTTGTTACATCGGATGTAGTACCCCTTGTTTTTCAAACCATTGTTCAGTCTTAATATCATTGGTTTTGTACAACAAATAATGATTTCCTTTAACATACCAATGTTTTGAGCAAATTGAATGGCATCTTCTTCTGTTTTTATCAAATTAAAAAATTGGAGGTCAGCGAAGTTTGAAGTATTCATAGCGTGTATCCAATTTATATTTTGTACTTAGTTTAATGAAACATCGTTTATATTCGATTTATAATTTAGCTTTA
>CAKKLC010007872.1:0-12474 GCA_918559645.1 Ceratonova shasta | reverse complement strand
TATATATATATATATTTAATCATTTAATTCCATCTTTTTAATTTATTATTGATATAATTATTTAATATTAAAATCAAAAAAAATTAATTTTTAACATATAATATTAATTGTTTAAGTAATTGTTGTTTTTTTTGCTGAAATATAAATATTTTTTAAACGTTATTAATAAAAAAAGTTTTAATTAAATTCTTAATTTAATTAAAAATTATCATCCGCATTTTCCGCGCTGTAAAGAATAAGCGGAAATTCCACGCAAATTTTTTTTAACAAAAATGAAATAAAAAGTATTAAATTTAACAACAAATATTATATATAACTAAAAAAAAATTAATTTTTTTAACTATTAATCTAACTTCTAATGGAAGTTTAATGCGATCATTTTCAAATAAATAATTTCTTCAAGAGCAGCAAATTTTTTAATCTTAATTTTCATTTCATCTTTTTTGCTAAAAGTTTCATAATGAGATCTAATGAAGAAATTTTCATTTACTTTCTGCTCTTTTTGAAGTTCATAAACCAGATCAAATATTTATGGAAGGCCTGATGAAAAGAAAATATTAATATTCATATGAAATCCTTCTAGGCTATTAGCTGTTCTGGGTAGATCATTTAATGTTCTTTGATAGCAATTCAAATATTTTATAGAATTATTTTTTTCTAGATTATTGTGAATATAATTTGTTTTAAACCAATCATGTATTATAATATAAAAATAAAATGATAATTTTGCAAATATATTTCTAATTTCTGTGAAACAAAGATAACTTTTTCTTCAGGAACGAAACACAACAAAAGGATCATTTTAATATTAAATTTGAATTTTGAGTTTTCTTTATATTTTTTTAATGAAACCAGATCTTTGAATTTGACGGTTAACTATTTGGCTCATATGAATTGAGTAGCAATTCATAGAAATGTTTCTGTATGCTTGTTTAAATGCAGAAAAATTTGCTTTTTTTTTAAATTAATTATTACATTTTTTTTCTAAATTTACTTCTTTAAAATCTTGTAACCAATTTAAAATCTTCAAATCAGAGCAAATATTCTTTTTTTTCATTAAACAATATGTTATTGGTTTACAAGTTACTTGAATTTTACATTGAAATGTAAAAAGCTGTTCGAATTGATTTGGAACTGATCTGAAGGTTCCATTGCATAATATAATTGAATAGAATTAGAAACGTTCAAATATTCTCATTTGTACTGAAGATCAAAACCTTCTTAATATCATCCATTCTAAAATCAAATTGTAAAAACTGAGTTCCCTTTTTGTTTTTTTACAGTTTATCCAAAATATCATATGAATTAGATAAAAATATTTTTTATTTTTTCCTAAATTTAGTAACTTGATCAACAAGATATTTATAATTAAATCCATTGTTTGAAAAGTTTTTATTATCAACAGAATTGAGCACAACATTTCTAGGCAATTCATGATATTCTAGAGATCTTTTTTTTAATTTTTGCCTAGAAAATTACATGTTTTAATTTTTTATCATTTTTATTATATGATTGCGATCAATATTATTGGTATGATAATTTTTAATATCTATAAAAAGAAAGGCATTAAAGGTTTTTTGGTTTCACCTACAAGATTTTGTATACCTATTCGTGCGATTCAAATAATAGAAACATCCATTATTTTCTATATTATCCTTAGCTCTATTCCTTTTTATAATATACTGTGAAAAATTTATCAAAATAATGTTAAAAATTTTTATTCCGCGGAATTGGCTGCAAACGGAAATATTTATATGAATATTTATTAAAAAAAATAAATAAAAAAATATGTATTTATTTAAATTTTATCGACAAGTAAAAAAAAATTTATTATAATCAATAATAATATTTAAAATACATTTTTTTATATATTAATTCTTATTATAGTTTTGTGCTTAATTATTTATTAAAATTTCATCAATATAAATATGTTTTTTTAAAATTAGATTTAAAGCCAAATTTTAACAATATAACTATAATTGAAAGAAAAAATAGAATAAGCATTCCAAAAAAAGATGTTCAAAATGTTAAAAATATGTATATTGTGGAAAAAACCTTGAAGGACATGACAATTATGTAATTTTGGCTGGATCAACAGTGTATAAAATTATACAAAAATTGGATATGGAAAATGGTGATATAATTAAAATAGTTGACCAATTTTTAAAACACGGGTGTAAATTAAGGACTATCTAATCAGCTTTCTAAAAAATTAGTGAGGCTGTACAAGAAGATTGTTGTTTTACACAGAAATACTTTTCTGAACATTTATTTAACCAATCTTTCAACATAAAAAGATCTACTGTTTCCAGAAGTCGTGAAAAACTTGGGTTTTCAAGGAAAAGGGTTAAAAGATTGGCTGATAAAACATTTAGCTCGAAACTTATAGCTATAAGAAAAGAATATGCTTTTAAAATTAGGAACACTTCAAAAAGAATGCCTATTATTTTTAGATGAAACTGATTTTAATTTACTTACTATTATAAATTATGGACATTCTTATATTAATCCAACCTTTGTTTCTATAATGCCTGCAAATACAGCAAGTAATGTAAGCTTCCTATCAATAATTGATGAAAGCAAAATTCTGCATACAAATTCTAATGTTGTATCATTTAATGAAGAGTTGTTTAATAGATTTTCAGAGGAATATAAGGAGATATGAATAATTGAAAAAAATAATTATGTAGTTCTAGAAAATGGCAGAATTCACAAAACAGCAGATGTGATTAATTTTTATCAAAAAATACCTTAAACGTCATTTTTTTACCAGCCTTTTCACCTCAACTGAATCCAATCAAGCAGGTTTTTCTGTTATAAAATATAGATATTATGACAGAAGGCCTAGAGCGACTTTTTCAAAAGAAATCATCTCTATTGTTAATAGTGTAATTGAGAGCATGAATAATGAATTGTCTTTATCGTTTAGAAATTTATATGAATACATACAGGAGAATCTCGATAAAGCATTCAATGAATGGTTGTTAAATTAAATTATTTTTTTTTGTTCTTATTTTTTTTTAAAGATAAATACTTATTTTTAAACCTATTTTTAAAAATTATATATATTGATGAAATTTTTATAAATAATTATGCACACCTCATTTAAAATGTTGGAAAAAATTCATTGTTTTAGATGCCAACCTGAAATGCGCTTACGGTATTTATTTTATTATAAGAGACAATTATAATTTTTTTCTTCAATCACTATCCCTGATCCCAGGATATTCGATAGTCAAAGATAAGACATTTTTATCTTTATAACTGATCATGATTAATTATTTTTTAAAAGCTGATTATGAGAACTTTTTAATTGTTTAACAAAAAATAAGCAACTAAAAAACAAAAATTTATGTAGTAATTGTAATTACTCTTTGAAACTGTATAAAAAGGGTATCATCTTTTTTAAAGATAAGTTAACGATGCATAATAGTTGAAGATCAAAAAATGTTGAAAGCATAAGACACAGTTAATTTCAAGTAGTTTTAACTTCACAAGCATCAGATACATAGAATAAAAACAGGCTATATAGCCAAAAGATATAGATGTGTGAATTTTTAAAATTTTGAGTATTAATAGTCAAACTTTATAAAAGCTGATTCTTTTTTGATATTCCCCAACCAAAAAAAATAAATATTTTTTCAATGAATAAATAAATTTAAAAATAATAATAAATTAATAAAAAACTAGTAAAATATTTAGAAGTCGTCGTTAAAATTTTATTTGTAATAGTTTTTGATATTGTTAATTATTTCTCTAAATGATGAAAATGTGTTTGTTGTTTCCACAAAAATTCGTTTGTATTAGAAGATATATGTGTATGGCTAGTTCCACTTTCTTTTTATTTCGTCTTTTGCACGAATACATTAATTCTTTACTCTGTTAGTATTAACGTCTAAAACAGGGTCATCGATGTTTAAAGAAGGGTTAATGGTCAAATGAACATATCCCAGGTCCTTGAGATATTTGTATACATCCTATAAAGATCTTGAACAACTGTTGCACCGGGAAGAAGTTTTTGTTAATAATTGATATCAACGTTGTAGCATCTTTATTTTCTACAGGCACTTGATAGCATCCTCTTATAGTGCAGTCAATCCCACTAAAAACCCGTTGATCTCTTACTCGCCTGCTTTCGTTATATTTTTTTCGTACAAACAGTGTTTCGGCAATTTGCACCCTTCTTCCCATTCCACCTAAAACTATTAGATTCACGATCATTTCAAAATGTAAATTTCTCTGAAATAATTTTTCCAAACTGTTATAGCTTTAGACACAAAATTCAATTCACTTTTCAATTTTTTGTGCTCGTATTTTCGTAAGCCTAATAATAAATAAATTTGAATATAGTCCGTTAATTTAGCTTGCTTCCTTCAAAAACGGTTAATGTCAAAGGGAGAGTTCGGCACCGCATGGCCTTTTTTATTGGTATTTATAGCCATATGAAGTTTTGAATAAAGTTACTAAATCCCTCAAATTGTTGCACTAAATACATAACTTTTCCCTCCTTAATAAACCTTATTTTTAACTAAAAAAATTATTTTTTCTTCAATTGATGGAGGGTTTATTTTTATTTGTTCTTCATGAAAATGATAGAAATTAACAAAACCCCATGTTTTTAACCGAAGATTATTAGTTATTAAATTATTATTACAATTTTTTTTATTTTAATTAATTTTTTATTGCTGGGCTAATACCAAAAAAGTAAAGTAAAAGTTTATTGAAATTTTTGAAGAAAAATTTAAAATTGAAACAAATTCTAATTTACGAATAATCTGTGAACCCGGTGCCAATGTTCAGCTAGATGAAACAAAATTAAACTTTAATGTAAAAATTTATAAAGGCCTTGCACCAACAGATCAAATTTTGGCACTCTGTATAGTTGATCGCAGCTACAAACCTGCACATGCCTATTAGTATATAGTAGAACATAGAAGCGCAGATATAATAATTCCAATAATCAACAAATTAGTAAGAGCAGGAACAAAAATATAAACTGATGAATGGAACGCTTTTAGTAAGGTAAATAAAAACAATTTTATGCTCCATACCATATGCTACACTAAAATTTTATAGGAAAAATCAAAAATGTACATAAACAGCATATAGATAGCTGGAATAATAAAATAAAATGCATTTATTAAAAAAAGAAAAGTAATTTTTGCTTGCAAGCGCAACATTTTTTTGTCGGTGTTTACATTTTTTAAACTATACAAAAAAAATGCATTTCTAAAGATTCTTGATTTATTAAAATGTTAATTTTTCATTTTTTTCAATAATAATTAGTTTGTCTTATATCAGTATTTTTTTGTTATATTCAATTGGGATCAGCGATAGTTAAAACTCTTAGTGGGATCAGAGATGGTCGTTGAAGCAAAATTTTTTTTCTCTTAAGAAAAATAACAATATTTTTTAAATTTATTCTAAATATTAATTAATTAGATATAAATTAATTTTTTGTTAATTTTGAATTTCATTTTCTTTATCTATATTATCTTCATTGAAAAATCCATTAGAGTTAATATAATCTGCTTTTGTTAATCTAGAAATAATAATAATATTTTTAGACAGTTGATTACAAGAAGAATCAATCCATTTAATTAGCCCCTCTCTTGTTTGTGATTTTGACTTGAAAATCTGAAAAGAGTTTTTCATATCTAATAAGATATTTTCAGATCACCTTGTTTTTTAAAATGGTTTATGCCAACTAATATCCAAAGGCTGGAAAATAGTATTTAGTTCGGTGCTAGTTTATCAGAGTAATGTTTAATACACTTGATGGGGCTAGTACCTTTTCTGTCCAAGGTGCTGAAAAATGATCCAATAATAGTAGTTTGGGTACTTAAACATTCAATGAAAAATCTCGATATAGCTACTTGAACAAATAATGACCAGTTATATTAACCAATTTTTTAACATGATTTTAGTAGATGTATTTTTACAAAAATTTTTAATTTTTTTCTAAACCCACAAACCTAACGCATTTTGATTAATATTATAAATTTCCAATAACTTTAATAATAGTTCAGTTTCAAATATTAAAAATGTATTTTTTTTAGCTTTTAATTATCCATGTAATAGAACAGATGCTCTTTCTTTTTCTTGTCCAGCCATTTTTATTAAAACTTTTGTCTATGGGATTTCATCATGAGTTTTTTCTGGTAAATTTTCATAACCCACAGCAGTTTAATCTGCATTGCAAACACAGTAAATACCAAGATCTATCATTTTACTTGTTACATGTTGTGCGAATTGGTCAGACATTGGATTAGGAAACTTCACAGGTATTCACCCTTGATGTGTTTTTGCTCTCAAATCAAGTTTATATATATTTTTTTATCTTTCAATCCATCCATTACTTATTAAAAAATAATCCATATTAACTTCATTTGCTAAAAAATAGTTACTTTTTTGATCGAAGCAAAATATCTGAAACCGATTCACCTACTATACGCAACCGTTTCAACCTGAAATATATTTGAATCGTCTACTAAATTTGAAAAAAAAGTAGATGTTCCGTTAAGCTTTTTTTTAAATTTTTTGGATGTTCTGATACTTAAAAGAAGATTTTATACCTCTATATCTATTTTTCATAAAGATATATTGTTTTTTTTTAAGCTTCATTAATGAACCTGCAATGTGTTGATCTTGCCAATTCTGATAAATTTTATTGTCTTTGAAAAAATCTTAAAACAATTTTTTAAATTCAATGTTGATTCTTTTTCTTGCTATTTTTCTAATAAATTAAATACTTCTATCGATTTACTTTTAGATACTCCTTTTTTACATGCCATTATTTTAAAGGTTTTAAAATTGTTGCTACTTTCGAGATTCGCCCCATATTTTAAATTAATAAAATATTATTAAAATTGTGTTAATAAATGATAATAATAAATAGAAAATTTTTTATTGTTTTTTTAAGTGAAAAGCGTAAAAAAAATATATATCAACTATTATGGAGTATTAAAAATAAATTTTTGATTACAATTATTATTTTTTTTTTATAATTATTTGAAATCAATAATATTTTTTAGTCTAATTTAATTTTAAATTGATTTCAAATAATGAAGTATATCTCAAAAGTACCAATCAGTCTCTTATAAGTAAATTATTTATGTTTGGATCAAATTCAACGAAGATGTTTAAATTATTAAAAATTTTTTGTAAGCCTAAATGAGATTGCTAGTATATAAAAATGTAATAGAAAGATTTTGTATGAGCAAGATGATAGATTTTATCAAATAACTACAAAATAATATATTTTTTTATTTGTGTTTATTTGTTTGTCATGTTTAAATGCTTGTAATCTTGTTTAGTATACACAAAATAAAGATTTTTATGGTTTTCGATGTATGACTAAAGAATTTCATAATAGAAAAAAGTATAAAAGCATTCAAGAAAGATGAATTTTCCAACCTTACAAATTTTGTTTAAAAACAGGTTTGAAATGACTTTGGAAATCGATTTTTTTGTAGGTTGGCCATTTTAGCGGAATCATCCAGAACATCCGGGTATTTGCACATCCGTCCTTGAATCCCGGTTTCACTACAATATATCCCGTTATAGAAAATTTATTCATTTTTAAGGTTTGCATATATTTGTAACAGAAAAATTTAAAAGGTAATCTTCAGCTAGGTCATATTTATATTAAGAGATTTCTTAAAATTGGTTAAAAATCAATTTTTGATTTTCGAAAACACACAAAGCTATTTATTTGCAGTTGTAAAAGACTTAAGTATGAATTTTATAATTGCTTGATTTAAAAGTATAAAATTAGTTCGTTTAGATTAAAATGTCATCAGCAAGTAAATATTTAAAAACCTTATGGAATGATAAATACATTAACTAATTTGGATTCATAGAAAACGTTCAGGATGATAAATCACGGAAGCTTTGTCAAAATCTGTTTTAGTAGATTTCTTATCGTTCATGTGGGTCATCGAAGTATTCTGGATCACATCAAGTCAGATATTCATACATCATGTATAAAAGTTGAATCATCATCCAAGAAAGTCAGCGAATATTTTCAGAAATTGGCATCAACCAATGAAGAGCAGAAGATACATAGAAAAGAAGCAGTTTTTGAATTTCACACTGCATAACGAAATGATTCATTACGTTCAAATGACTGTACTTGAACTTATCAGAAGACTCTATGATCCCAAATTTTCACTCGGAAAGACAAAGACTGCAAAATTGATCTCCAAAGTATTGCCTCTATTTATTGAAAAACCAATCAAAGAAACTTTAAGCAAGGACATTTTTGAATCTCTTATTAAACACACATCAAACCATGAAAACATAGAAATGCTACCGATCGTTGTAGGACATTTTGATACAGACAAAGGTGTTGTCAACAAGAAATTGGCTACTTTATCGATTCCTAATGATTACCAGAGACAATCTTTAAAGAAATGGTGAAAATGATTAGAGGGGAAATTTTGTTAGGTAAAGTTGTTGCATACGCTGCTGATAAGACAAAAATATACTTTGGAGGCTTTGAGAGGAATGGAGAGAATAATGTTTGGAGAAAACTTCAAAGAGAATTAAATCGATAAATAATTTGTAATGAAAGTGTAGCACACATACCGCATAACACTTTTTGATCGGAATGTATAATTCTCGAGGTGTACATTGGAGCCATAGTTGTGAAAATTCATAAGCATTTCCTAATTTTTCTGTGCGCACTGAAGAATTTAAGAACCTATTTCAAGACATTGATTAAGTCTTAATGCAAACGAAAAGCCACTCCGGAACTAGATTCCTAACTCTCGAGCCAGCAGTCTATAAAATTATTAAAATTTTAGAGCCTATTAAAAAATATTTTCTAGGCTTAGCGAAATATACTCTGGGGATCAGCTCTTTCTTAAACAATACTAACGGAAAGTTTTCGGTTCTCTTCATTGTCAATCAGCTCAAGAACATTAGTGACTCCATCAAGCTTATTGAAGTATCTTATAATTTTTATTTTGAAGCTTTTGATGAGTTTGCTACATTGAAAGTTAAGCTTTTCAGTCGTATTGAATTGTACTTTTTTGTCAAATGTTGGGCAATCTGAGTATGAAAAGTTTTATAAACGGAATCAAGATAGTATAAAGGATAAAAGTCAGAGAATTTTATTTGATAACAATCGAATTTATATTATTTATGGGAAAAACTGTTGATGAATTTGAAGTATTTTCATGGATTATTTTGAGAATGTATCCAGCTTGGAAGGATGACGAAAAATCTATTTAATATGCTGAAGACATAAATATGGAAAGAAAATTCAATCTAAGATCGACTGAGACTTATTCTTTGATGAAGTTTATTTCATGAGAAGCTTTGAGGAATTAAATTTGAAAGTGTTAACAACCAGCAAGTTTGCAAACGATAATTTATTGTACTAAATCTTCACAAATGTTCGACAAACTGTTACTTAACTCGTCAATTTGGAAAAGCTTGTAGAGTTTGCCTTTTCTTTAGAAGGTACTTCAACATTGGTTGAGCGACTTTTTTCGTTAGCAAAACTGATATGGAGAGATCAGAAATGGCAGAATGAAAATAGCGACTCTTGATTCCTTATTTAAAATTAAAATTAAGCGTAATTTAATTGCATTTAATTTAAGGAAATGATTAAAAAGGATACAATTTTTCTATATAAGGTGCATTCAATGAAAAATAAGATTAGAAAAATTTAAAATATGAAAGTTTCAATAATAAAAATAATAAAGGTTTAATTAAGATATATTTAATCTATTGTACTGACAATTTCAAGTATGTCCCGGAACTAAAAAAAAAACTTTTTGGTCAGCCTACTTTTTGGCAATCAAATGTAGACATACTTCAAGAAATTGATTTTCGTGAAAAGTTTTAATATACTTTTATAGAGACCTAAGGAACCTTTCTTGTGATTATTTTTTGTGAAATTCTATTCACTAGGAGGCCGTGATATACTTTTGCAGATATATTTAAGTCTTTTTAAAAATAAACTAAAATAGCAGTGGGTTCGAGAAACTAAAAATAAATTTTTGGTAATTGATGATGCGAATACATCGTTTAGTCCTTCCAAAATATATTTAAAAATAGTACCTAATAGAAAACCAAAAAATTTATTGTTAATTTTGAGAAATGTATGCAGGGAAAAGTTCAAGTATACATAGCAACCAATGGGCTAAGTATAGAAGAGGTGAAAGTAACTGATTTACTGACAAAACTATTAATCAAAGTTTGCATTTTGTTGATCCAAAAACAAGAGCTCATAGACAAAATATTGAATCTTGTTGAGCAAAGGTGCAAAACGATAATTATCAACTAAAAAAAGGGGTTTTGGATAAAAATATGCATTTAAATTTAGCTGCTTTGATGTAGAAAATAAATATTTACGGAAAAAATTTAATCAAACTTATTGAATTAGTATTTAGTATTATATTTTTAATTGGGCGAAAAAAAACAAAGTTGATCAATTATTTTAAAGGTGTCTCCTAAAAGATCATAAACACGGCATTTTATTTTATGTATTAAATACTAATACAAACAAATCTTTTTTAAATCATCATTTTATTATAAAATTCATTTTATAAAATATTCAAAAACCTTACAAAAATACTTTTATTTTGAAATCTAACTTATAAAACAATAGCTTTATCTGATTCAACTTATAATTTAAATAAAATTTGTATAGATAATTACTCATAACATTTATAAAATTGGGTAAAAGATTATTCTTCAATTAATTTAATTTCCCAATTTCATTTACGAGTAAATTTTTCATTTTTATCTGATAATCTAATAATCTAAATGATCAAATTGATCTTAGTATTTATTTTAGCAGTCCATTCCAGTGACAGTACATTATTAGAATGCTATAGGATGTAATAATTACCTGGACTGTGAAGATTGTGTAACTGGAATCGATTGCAAGTTTATTAAAACTGAAGTAATTCGTTTACATATTTAGAATTATCAAGGAAAAAGATGTGTTTCAACCTCTTATTTTATTCCTGACGTAGAATCGGTTTATGGCTTTATACCCAAAATTGAGGTATCATAATTCTTGATATTTTAGTATGTTCTTCCAACTAGTTTTTTATCAGCTAGTAAAGTGTCAGTAACAGCATCACATGGTTTAAGATTATTATAAAATTCTTTAGAAAATTTTATTTCTATTGATATTTCTATGACACCTAATTACTTTCCTGACGAGATAGACTATTTTTTACTATTTGATGCTACTGGATTCGAAGAATTAAGAGAACAGATAGCAACAAATTTTAGAAATACTTGTAGATAATTTATTAACTATTAGTCACAAATAAGGAATACACAGCTCCTGATCGCTTTGGATCGGGGGTATTTTTAGATAAGAATAGCTCTCACATTATTGATCCAACGTAAATAATAATTAATCTTATAGAAACACAGAAAATTATAATGTTAAAATCTTAAGAAAAATGGATCTTGATAAATCATCTGTTTTCGTAATAAAATACTAAATTTTTAATAGAATTATCTTACCTCAAGTATTGTTTTAAAACAAACCGGAAATTTTAATGATGTTTTTGGAGCCATTGCACAAATTGCTTTGTGCAAGGATCAAGTATAAATAAATTTTATACAGGTTGGTTGGAGTGATGATAAATTTAAAATTGTTTTTATTTTAACTGACAGTTTGCCACACGCAGAAGGAAGTAATGTTGTATATTTTATTTTTATAAATTTAAGCTACAGAATATAGAACAAATGTTTGAAAAAAGATGTACGCTTCCTAAAAATAATTTGATTTGGTGGGATGGTTTGAATAATGGATACCCTTCAAAACAACAACTAAAAGATATACTTAGAGAAGAAAGAATCTTACCCTTCTTTATTGCACCAAAAACTTTAGAAAATAAATACACCGTAATATTAATAATATCTAATAGGAAATAAGTGAATATTTAGATGGAATATTGTTAACTATGGATGAAGTAAAATGGGAGGAAAATAATGGTTTTCAACAAGTATTTTTTAAAAAGTTAAAAGTAAATAATTAATTTGATTTAAGCAATTGTATGATCTTAATAAATTGACATTTGAAGGTAATTCAAATTATGAAATAAAAATTCAAACAAAATGCAGAGAGATGTAAATTTTCTGCAATTGAGTTAGTGATTTGAACGATTATATTGATAGAGATGAATGTATTTTCCTAGAAGGAGACGGATCAACAAATATACAATTTAAATATCGAATTTTAATTAAACCCAATAAATGTGGCTTGAATGATTCGTATATAAGTTGCCTTATTTAGATTAAAATTTAAATTTATATACAAAGATGAAATAACAGTTAAGATAGATACTCCTTGTAAATGCAACTGTCAAATTATTGTAATATTTTTGAACTATTAGCCTAATGTAACAGCAGAATGCTCAAACAATGGTGAAAAAACAAACTGTGGAAGTTGTGATTGTGTAACATAAAAGGAAATTAAATAGGAAGAAGGATTTTATG
>CAKKLC010007866.1:0-14868 GCA_918559645.1 Ceratonova shasta | reverse complement strand
TATAATTGTAATTATTTATTATAGTTATGTTAATGTTAGTTTTATTGGTTATTTTTTAATTTTTTTTTGGGGGATTTGCCGAAAAAGAACCATAATAGGACCTTTAGAAGTTTTGGCCAATTTTCTTATAAATTGTAAATTACTAAGCTGGTATATGTTACAACCTTATATAACTATAATCTTTAAATTTAAAGTAGATCAAAAAGTATTTTAATACTTTGGATTAATTTTTTACTTTAATTACATATTTAATCTTAAAAGTTTTATAATTTAATATTACAATAATCTGTAAAAAGATTTTTCTTTCACAATTTCTTTAATAAATTTATTGTTGGTTTAGCTTTTTGTAAATATTTAAAACTGAATTATAAAACTTACTATTAATATTTTAATAGCTTTTTATTGTATCTTAATCTTTAAATTATTTTTTAATCTTAGATTATTTGTTAGCTTTTTGCTATTGTCAAAGAATTAAAATTAGAAATTATATTGAAATGTTTATATTAGCTAAAAAGGTGGTATATTTATGTTATCTTAAATATTTTTATTAGTGTAAATAGAATCATTGATTTTATTTTGCAATTATAATTTTTTTATAACAAGGATTTGCTATTATACTAAGTTGAAATTTATTTAGGTTTATATTTTCTATTTCAAATGTTTCTTAAATTAATTATCTACGAGTGAACATAACGTTAATTATTAGATAAGTATTAAAAAAGACTTGGTTATTATTAAAGTTCAATATTAAGTGATTTCCTCTAACTTTTATTGATTTCTAATAAGATAGAAATGGATAAGTTTTCTTGGATTTATGTAAATAAAATTAGTTTAAAAATTTTGAAATTTTATATAGAAATATATATTTAAGCATATTATTTACTAATTAGTAGTCAACGAAATTTTAAGATATTAAAATAAAATATCTGTTAGATTCTTTTAATAAATCAATACGAATACTATAACCTAATTATTTATAAAATATAATTAGGAGAGTAATTAAAAATGAAAGTAAATTAATTCAAATAAAAAATTGTATTTTTCAGTTGATTTGATTTACATATTTAAATACATGTATAAATTATTAAATATTTTTGTAAAAAACTGTTCTGTTAATAAAAATCCCAAGATTTTTAAATTATAAATAAGATAAATAATAGATTAATTTAGTAAGTCAAAAATATTGTTCTTTTAAATTAATTTGGAGTAATTGGTCTTATAAATAATAAAATGAATCATTTGTTTATCAAATAAAGATAAATTTACGTTTTTAAACTTTTAGCAAAAAAACTGATTAAAAATTATTTCTTTTTTATTCCATCCCATATTATTTTTTTGTACTAAAACTAAAATTTACTAAAAAGAAATTATATAATTATTATTTGACATTTTTTTACTTTATGATACTTCATTGTTATAAATTAATGTATCAAATAATACAATAAAATTAGGTTCGTGTTTGTTTTTCGGCGGCTTTGAAAAATTTTTAAAAATATAAAAAGAAAAATTTTTATGAAAACAAAAAAAATATAATATAATTAACCGTTATTTCTTTTTATAAGGCAAAGTAGAATATTAAATAGTTTTCTTTTCTCTAAGCTGAACTACTATATGAATTATGTTAAATATTTAAGATTTTGCTCAACACTGATGACTATTTTTGAACAAAGAAACTTTTTACTTTTAGACTAGATTCCCTCTATAATTCTGAGTATGGAAATGCGAATCTTCAGGATTGACAAAATTTATAAAGTGTTTTACAGTCTTATGAATATATTCTTTGCCTATGCCTCTGAGATCAGCACCATAATCTATACATTCATCTGTGATAATTATTTTATCAGGATAAATATATTCTTGTACGACTCCTTTTTACGACGTTTTTAAAAATTTTTTAAGATCCCCTAATGGTCAGATATTCAATCATTAAAATTGTTTTACCAGACAGAATCTATACTGAGGAAGAGATTTAAGCACTAGACTTTAATGAAACATACATGAACATACTTAAAAAATATTTCAGTCATTTGGATACTCCTAACATTTTTCTTGCTCAAAGTGGTTTAATTAGTAATAGTAGGTTTTGCATTAAAAGTAACGATAGAACATCAATAAAATGTGACAAAAAAAAGATCAACTGATGGATATATCTGGTTATGTACACATTCAGAGAATATAAGAGTTAATTTTTCCCGTTCAATATAGTTTATAAGTATATAAAAAAATATCTATAGAAGGGAGATCTCACATGAACCACAAATAAACCATAAAACTTTTTATTTTTATTGTTATTTGATTAAAGAAATCATCTTTACATGTTTGCAATCTTTAAATGTTCAAATAAGAGGACCAAATTGGGATGGAATATCTAAAATAGTAGAAATTGACAAAAGTTTGTTGTTCAAATCCAAATACAATAAGGGTCGGCATACTACTAGGCAATGGTATATAGATGTATAGAACGGAGTACAAAAAAATGTTTTCTAATTACGGTTGAAAATGATAATACATCTACCATGTATTATGTTATGAGAGAAAATGTTTTACCAGATGCTATTAATTTTACAGACGAACGGAGATCATATTCTGGAGCTTAAAGATATTTGAATAGTTACGACCATAAGACAGTCAACCACTCGTTTAATTTTGGAAATAACGAAGATTTTGAAGTCCACACAAAAGAAATAGATAGTTTTTGGTCTAATGTTAAGATGTTTTTATAAGTCAGACACGACGTTCATCAAAATAAGCATTTTTATTACTTAATTAAGTATATATGGAAATATAGAATAGACAAAAATAAACTTTTTAACAAGCTGTTAATGTTTTTATAAATATAAGACACTTGATAATATTCCCTCCTTTTTTATTTCTTCTTTATTTTAAAAATTTTTTAAAAAAACATTTTATAACTGAATTATACCTTATTCTCAATAATCTAAATCACTGTTTGAGAATTACGATTAGCGACAGCTACAACAAAATTTTTCTTCGCCTTTCTAAAACACGGACAAACTATTTGTCATTAACTAGCCACCTTCTGTTGTATTTCCTTTTATAAAATATACTTTAATCTATTTCAACGATTTTTCTTCTTCCACTAAGGTTAAAATTACCTAATTACTCAATGTTCTGGAGATGTGATTACAAATTACCTCCCTTACTAGATCTGCTTATAGTCGTTCTATGAAACCATGATCTTGTTCAATATCTTGAATTAAAACAGTTTTTATTTATCTGTAAATAATATTAAATATCAATCCAAAAGTTTTAGGCGTGTCAAAGAAATAACTATATTTTCTATGTTAAATAGACACCCTACAAGGTTCCCTGCAATTCCAAATAAATCATTCTTTTAAGAAGATTATTTTGGTATAAGACATCAAATAATGGTAATTGTTAATACTATTTTTTGTGTTTTGTTGATTGAAAATCTCAAATTTCTGTGAATTTTTTAATTATACCATACCGATCTAAAAATACGTTATGGAGCTCTTTTGTAACAAACAATGACCGTATATACTTTTCAGTCAAGTCTAATGCCATTATATCATCAACAGAGTATAACATTTGTTCTGTTATTATCTATTTTTTAGAAGTTCTGCCAATATAAAACAGAAGCTTACAATTTTATCAAAGCAGCCGTGAAACCGACTAACCTAAAGTACATTCAAATATTCGTCATTATAGTTTGATGATGCATTTTTTATTTTCATCTAAATATGAAGCAATTTATCTATCATTAAATTTTACATTAATTTTTGAGTTTTTGTCATTGTAAAAAACACGAAATTTATTTACAACATTTTAAATTATTTCCAGCATAGTTCAATACTCAAATTATTACTTTATCAAAAATTTTCTTTTAATTAAATTGAATGTTATACGATTTAATTTATAAAATTTTTATGACTTAAATCTAAGATTATTTTTTATAAAATAATTTTGATTTTTTTTAATTTAATTCTCTAACAAGTTTATAAAATATTAATAAAACGAATTTTGTAATTAGTTTCAATATTATTATTATTTTTAAATTGAATTTTCCCATTATTTAATTAAATATTTTGAAAGAATAATTTACGGTATTCCTTTGTTTCGAACCCCTATGTTTTTATTTTACCCTAATTTAATTAAATTATTATACACAAAATTATTATTTTTAAAACCTATTAAAGAATCCAGAGGAATTTTTTAATACAATAAACGATGCAATATCATTAATAAAACTTTTGCATGATATGAACGTAATTCCTAATCTATTAGAAAAGGTGTGTTAAACATGTGCATCGAAATTAGCTTAACTTAGGATAAATAAGAGTACAGATGTAGCTTTAAGTTTTACCTTGCTGTGTGGTAGATAAAAAAATGAACATTTAATATTTAAGAAAAGTTTTTATGAACTACGAATAATGTTATTACTGCTAATGGTAAAAAGAAGGAAACTAGGTCTCAAAAATTGAATGTTCAGCAAATTTTTAAAATAATGTAAAAATATATTGAAGGAAAAACACATCAAGAAATAATGCTTAGACTTTGGTTTATGGAACTGATTTTTTGTTATACTTTTAGTTTAGGGTACTGATTTTTTGTAAAACTTTAGTTAAGGGAAGTGATTTTTGTTAAAATTTAGTTTATGGAAGTAATTTTTTGTTAAATTTTATTTCAGGGAAGTGATTTTTTGTTAAAATTTAGTTTATGGAAGTGATTTTTGGTTAAACTTTAGTTTAGGGAAGTGATTTTTTTGATAAAAATTAGTTAAGGGAACTGATTTTTTGTTAAACTATAGTTTAGGGAAGTGATTTTTTTGTTAAAATTTAGTTTAGGGAAGTGATTTTTTTGTTAAACTTTAGTTTAGAAAAGTGCATTTGGGTTAAACTTTAGTAAAGGAAAGTGATTTTTTTTTAAATTTAGTTTATGGAATAATTTTTTGTTAAACTTTAGTTTAAGGAAGTAATTTTTTGTTAAAATTTAGTTTATGGAAGTGATTTTTTGTTAAACTTTAGTTTAGGGAAGTGATTATTTTACATAGGTATTTTTTAATTTAATATTTCCCGCCAAAACTAGTTATTAATTAATGTAAGTCACTTAAATTAAATTTTATTTAAATTTAGAAACCAACAAATTTAATTTTTATCATTAAATTATTTTATAAAATGTCGATTCCAAATGAAAATCAATTAGAAATTTATTTAAAAGATGAAAAATCATGCATCAATTTTTTATTGAAAAAAACGTATTATATAAGAGAAGTTTATGTGACATTTGCAAAAAAGGAATTATGAAAATTTATAATGCAAAATTCAAGGATTGGCAATGCAACAACTATAAATGCGAAAAAAGAATTTGTCTATCATGATTCGTTTTTTGCAACATATTAACATTCCATCAAATGATTTATTAAGAATAGGATATAAATGGTTTAGCTAACATCGATATTCGTATATTTTAATTAAAACTGGCAATTCATCAGTTACAATATCCAATACTATAAAATTTCTAAGAGAAATGGTTGTAAGACATATTGAAGAAGAAGATGTAATTGGAGGTGATGGGAGGATTGTTAAAGTTGACGAATCCAAGTTTTGATAAGTAAAATATGGTCGTGGACATCGAGTATATGACGTAAGGGTGGTTGGAGGAGTTGAAATTACAAAAGAAAAAAAAGTTGTTTTAAAAAGCTATTCTTAATCTAAAAGCAGAAACTCTTTTGGATTTTTAATCAAAACATATTGCACCTGGATCTATTGTACATACAGATCTATTATTAGGTTATATGATTAAACAAAGCAGACTAAGTATAAATCATAAAACCGTTAATCGTAGTTAAAACTTTAAGGATCCAACTACTGGTGTTCATAAAAACACCATTGAAGTAATATTGGCTGGCTTCAATTGTAACATTTCTTCACGTTATAGAACAGAAACATTAAAAGATAATAATTTATGCGAATTTATATGGCGCAGATAAATAAAAGAAACTTATGGAATGCTTTTTTAAAATGTTTATCAGAAACTATATATTTTTGAAATAAAATATTTTTTAATTTTTTCAATGTGTAATTTTATAATTATAATAAAAACACCTCCTAAAAATTCACTTCCCTTAACTAAAGAACCTCCTAAATAATCCAAAATCTGCATATAAAGTCAAGTATTAATATTTAAATTGGTGCAATTACATACAAAATTTCATGTCTTTCTTTAGAAAGAATGAGTTTAAGATGGGAGGAATCGGATGTACTGTAATGATCAATTTTAGTCTTTTTAAAGGTTAAAGAAAATATCATAGGGCAAGCATGCTATTAGCTGATTTATAAGCATAAAGTACGCTTAATGGTGCATTGAGGGAAATCAACTATGGTAAAAAAATTCAAGGACCTTGGTTTTTTCAATTAGTTCAAGACCAAAAGAACGATATTAGAATTTTTTGTGTTAAAAAAAAAATGCGACACTACAACTTTGATTCTAATTATTATAGAATGTGTCTCAGAAAGGAAAACAAATCATTAGTGACTGCTGGGATGCATACAAAAGCATTAAATCATGTGTTTTTGAGCACGAGGTTGTTATATACGCAGAAAATTTTGTTGAACTACTTACAAGAGCAAGCATATAACGAATTGAATCTGAGTGGGCACATGCTAAACATTTAAATATAAAGAAAAAATGCAGAACAACTTTGGATTTGCTACAATCACATCTAGATAAGTTCCATTTTTTAAAAATGTTTTTAGATGATTTTTTTTGAATTATTAAGGCAATACAACAATGTTGCAAATTATTCAATTGAAAATTAAATGTTTTTTTAAAAATTACTACTCTATTTTTTAATTTTTTATTATTAGATACTTTTTATATATAACAATTTAATTAATTTGCTTGGTTCAAAATGTTCATAGGGGGTTCGAAACAAAAAATTATCAATTAAAGGACCCCATTAAAAAAATTTATTATATTTGATATTTATGCAAGTTTATTATTAAAATGTTAAAATCATCTAATATTAAAAAAATAAGAAGATACCTATTTATAGATACTTAATATTTATGTGAAAACTTTTAAAAATTTATAATAAATCTAAATGGATTTGATATCTAAAGATTTTTTTATTTAAAAATTCATTTTCAGTATTTTTATCTGGTTTTCAAAATTATAATTATTTGCATTCCTTTTTATATTTTTGAATGTTTTTCACAATCTTTTGATCTATTTAGTATTATTTTTGAATTTTATTTAGGATCATTTATGTTATAATTAATATACATATATATAAAAAAAGTATGATGATGAATTTTTTAACTTTACAATTAAAACAAGAAAATTCTTTTAAAAACACATAACAGCTATTAATTATTCATTTTTAGTGATTTTTCTATTTACAGAATAATTCCAAGTATCTAAATTTTAGAAAATGTTTTATAATGTAAAAGAAATACTAAAAAAACACATATGTATCTATTAAAAAATAAAAAGCTTTTTTTGGTTAAAATAAAAATATTCTAAAATTTTGAATCTTTCAATAAATAGAATTTTAAAAACGTAACCATTTATATTATTTAGCAAAATTTTTATGATTAAAAAGTAATTAAATAAATATTGAAGCTTTTTTATTACAAATAACACTAAATTTTTTTTATGAATTTAACACTATTCGTTTTCACTTAAGAAATTAATGAAAGTTCTTTTCAAATGTGAATATGTATTATTTTGTATATATTTTTAGTGTTTTTATCAATGTCCTCACAAAAAAAAGATAAATTTGAAAAATCTATTTATTTTTTTGATTCATGGGAAGAAAAAATGCATTTGTTATAAAAACCATAATTGTCAGTATGTAATTTCATATACGAAAAAAAAACCAATTATAATGCGATGTTATTATTTTTAATTTTAACTATCTGAATTTAAAAAATTCCAAATAGAATTTTAAAATATTTATGAGTTTTATGAAGAAATTAAACCTTCAATTTCTTTATATAAAAAATACTAATTGTATACAATATAACTATTAAAAATTTGATTAATTGATTTAATATTTTACAATTTAAATTTAAAGGTATTTATATTGGTAGATATTTTACAATTTAATTTTTTTATAAAATTATTTTAAATATTATAACTGGAATTTCCTATGAATTTCATTAAATTTTAAAATTTGTTATGGAAATAATTCATCTGTATATGTAAATAATGTTATAAAACATATAGATAAACTTTGAATGATTTATAGAGAAAAAAATTGTAATTATAAGGATATTTTTATTCATATAAAACTAAATACCGTCAAAATTCCGTATTTATATTTTTAATAAAATTAGAAATAAAAATGTAAATATATTATAAAAAGTAAATATATTATAAAAATAGTTAAATATCTATAATCAACAATGATATTAAATAAATCTAATTTGATTAGAATAAAATAATTTTGCTACTTAAACTAAAAAAATCGTCAATATAATTATCTTATTATTAAATATCTATTGATTTGTATCTCATATAAGATATCTCCTTTAAATGATATTAATTATTGATTAAAAATAGAATTAATTAGTAAATTATTAGGATCAAAATTGTTAATATCAAGAAACGCTAAAATGGTTTAACTTTTTTAAGATCTATATTATACATCAACACACTAATCAAAATTAATTTTCAAATGTTTTATTTTTATAAATATGTTTATCCATAATATCAAAGTTGAAGAAAAAAAAATAGTTTTGTTGAGATTTGATATTTTTATAATGTACTTAAATTTTTCTTCAAATTTATCATTAATTTTAGATTTTCATATCTAATCAGACAATTAAAACTTCAATAAATCATATGTATTGATGATTAATTGTTATTAAATTCATTCGTTTCTCATTTGTATAAATGCTGATTTTAAATAAATCTTATCCATTTACATAGGAGTTTATCTTCTATATATTAATTAATAATATATTTGTATATTCTAGTATATAACCACCTTGATACTTATTATTAAACTTCATCATTTCTAAAGTTGTGGATTTACTTAATGACCAGGAAAATGAATTATTTTTTATAAAATTCCATTTCATCTATTACTCTTATTAAACTAATCAATCAATAGAGAAAAATAATTTTTGAATGCTTGTTTTTGTAGAATTATGTAATGAAGTAATATTTTATTTGGTTTATCCTTTTCATTTGCATCTTCAAAAATGGTGTTTTTGGTATATTGAAAAATAATTAATTTTATATCTTTTTTAATATATTTCGTTGTCCTAATTTTATCAATCTAACCAAATTTCATGTAATGTTTTTAGATCTATTGCTTTTTTAAAAACTAGTTTACTATTTTTTCTAATTATCCAAGCATTTTGCATTTTTAAACTTTTTTCTGTGCTGGCTATAATATTGCGTTTTCCGATGGTTTTTGTATTGATACAGTACTTGGTAGTATTGAACCATTAAATTTATAAAAAATAGTTATCAGAAACTAATATTAGTCAATAATTTACTTGCTAGTTCTTTCTTTTTCTGCAACGTGTTTTTTTTAAGATATAAATAATAAATATTTTGAATGTGAAATATTTTGAATAGTCGGTATATAAATAAAAATAGACAACTTTCTTCTGGTATATTACCAGAAACTTTGGATCTTTTACGATATATTAATATTGTTTAAAAATGAATTTTTCAAAATACCCATAATAAAATGAATTTTGAAGACCTAAATAATAAAATCGTAAGAATGGACAGTACCCAACTAAATCTATTGATGTTTATCAATGAATTATATATACAAGATCCAAGATGTAGAGGAAATTGTAATTAGGTTATGACATATGAAAAATGTAATAACTATGCAGATGGGTATTGTTGGAGATGCCACATTGCTAACTTTAATAATTATGAAAAGCGTTACTGTATAAGGGATGGTACGTTTATCGAAAAAATTGGCAAAAAGATAAGGAATATTTTCAAGGTTCTTATATCATGGTTCACAACAATCAACAACAATCAAAAATATAACCATCTCAAGACCCAAGTATTTAAAAATAATAAAAATATTACAGGAAAAAATGAAAAAAGATAATGAGAAAGGGCGTAAATTTGGCGGCCCGGGTATTATTATACAGATTGATGAAAAAATGCTAAATTTTTAATGCAAGAGCCATCGCAGGCGATCACTAACAAATCGTATGGATGCTCTATGTATTGTTGAATTTAGTTCAATGATAACACGTATTTGGGCTGAAATTATTCTAATAAAGAGGTGACAACTGTAATGCCTATTATACGTGTGGGGCTTGTTGAAAGATCAGTAATACATACTGATGAACATTGTTCATATATGTGTTTAAGTTCAATAATGTCGAGAATAGCGCCATGTGCCATAAATACAATTTCGTATCCCCAACCACTGGAACACATACATAGCATGTTGAAGCATTTAATAACCAAATTAAAAATCTCATCAAAAAGCTAATCAGCGTACGAACAGATGATCGACCACTATTCTTGACGGAATTTATATGTAAGTCGAACAACAGAAACAATTTGTGAAGTAGGCTCTTCTTTTTATTAAAAGTTGAAGTTAAATATATATTTATTTTTTTTCATTTTTTGGCATTTTGTTTTTACAAGGCTACATAATTGGCATTTTTTTTACAAGATCCGAAACTTTTAGACATTTTGCTACTATTAAGGGTAAATATGACTGTTGAATTTAAATTACAAGAGTTATTCATTGCTAAATATAATAATAATGTTGCTGATTAATAAGCTTTCTATTGGGATGATGCAAAATAACATGAAAATTAATCACTCACTTTTACAGGCATACCAGACATCAAAGCTCAAATATAGGCTTCAGATGATCCTCTTTAATAATTAAAAGTATTTGTTACTAATGAAATTATTAAATCGATTATAATAGAAACTAACCGTCTTGATGCTTAGATTTTTGAAACTCACTTTTGTAAAACGTAAATCAAGATAAAAAACTGTCCTAACATTAATCCAGATAAAATAAAAGTTTATATCTCTATAATTTATTATGTTGGTTTAAAATAAAACCCGGAAACAGCAATTTATTGGATATACTATTCCTATATAAGCCATACCATACATTCAGCGTACTATGTCTAACGATTGTTTCTTAATCTGATGTAGTGTTTGGATTTTGCTGTTAATACAGCTCTTTCAGAGGCAGAAACAAATTTGGAGAAATCTTCCAATAAGATAACAACATTTTTAAACTGTTATCTCCATAATCTTATATTTTATAAAATATTATAGAAAACGGCAATTAATTGATTAAAAATCATTTCCAAAGTGTAATTTGCTATAAAAACAGTATACACTACTAAAGTGGGCTTAATTTATTCTGTAATCCAACTTGCTCTATGAATCTGACAGTGGTTATATTTAGAAAGAATTCACATTTAAAATATCAGCAATACAGCTGTAATAATCTCAAGACAACGATAATCATCATAACTCTACTAAATGATCTACTTGAGAAAGGTTATATTATTTAAATCGACAATCACTACATTTCTTTGAATATTGTTTACAAAAGTTATTGCAAACTATACTGATCTAGATAAGTCTTTGTTTAAATAGAAAAAAAATATCATAGTAGATCATAAAATGAAAATATCTTGTGGTCTAATTGTTCAAAAATTATTGAAAAAATGAGTATGCTCCTTATATTCCGAAAAATACGATATATGCAAATAAACTTTCGTAAATTTTTTAATTGATACCTTTGCCGTCAAGATAAATTTAATTGAAAATAAACCTTTAACAGGAAACAAAGTTTATTAACAATACAATGCAAAGTATCGTGAAATCATGTAAATTGATTTAAATTTAGCGAAATTCGTGTCTTATTTTATCACTTTCACAACAATTTTGTTAAATTATTAATAAGAATATTGAAGCTCCTTTAAATTTTTCCACATATTAAAATAAACTCTTATTATTTTGGACAATACTTTTTCATGCATTCTATGCTACATCTGAATAACTTTTATATTTAAACATAATCAGACTAACAGATTCTCTTAAGCATAGTTTCATTTTGGTTATTACAACCTTTGGTCTTCAAAAGAAAGTGTTTCTTAAATTGATTTTAGCGTGTTTAAAACTTCTTGTTGCTTGTTGATCCAATATATAAAGGGTTTTTCGATTTATTTCAGAATTGTTGCAATCAATTTCATGACAATAAAATTCCAAGAAAATTATATTTTAAAAATTTAATTTTTTATACCTCATGAACCAACAAAATATGAATAACAGTGGAATAAATAGATAAGTTGAAGATAAAAATTCCTTTATAGTTAAAAATGCTCAAGAAGAAATAATCATTCCTAGAGAAAATCCTACTAGGTCCGTTCTGTTCAAAATCCATTTTTCCAATGAAGATTGAGAAAGAATAGTGGTAAAGACGCTAGAAGGGCATTCTGTTAAAGAAAACTCAGATATGTGCTAAAAAAGTTATAAAATTTTTATTGAATCATTCAACGATATCTTAAACATGGCTTGGTAGAACTTCTTATGCGGGTTGATAATAGACGTTCCTTACTCAGTGCTGAATCAAAAGAACAATTGTTAGCTCTTGTAGATCAAGATTTTACAGTGACTCTGCGTGCTCTTTCTACCTGGGTTTTGAACAACTTCTAAATCAATGTGTGTTTGAATACCATTGATACGCACTGAGAGAATTCCAATATACTCTAAAGAGGACCATCTTAATACCAGAGCGAAGAAATTGCGAAAAAACAATTGAGCTCAGAGCGAATTACGACATGAGATTGAGGATTTTGAAGGTTGAAAATGATGATAGGAACTTTTTTTCCCCGGTGAAGTTGGATTTTTAGTTGTAAGTAGACCAAGTAGGGGTAGGCGATTCGGCCTACATATCTGTTCCAGAAGCTAGAAGTAGAAATATTTTAGTTGTTGCGGTGATTTATAAGTATTGTACAATTTACCATAAAATTTATGAACGTTCAGTAAATGGAAAAGATTTTAAAGCTACTTTGAAATAGATAAAGTAATCTTGACTTCCGTTAAGTCTTAATAATCCCATTTTCATAATGGATAGTGCCAGGATTCACAATTACAGGGGATTAAGAGCAGATGTGGAAATTTCAACTTATAAAATTGAACCTTAGACCATACTTACCTTTTTTTTAATCAGATTGAAAATGTATTTTGTGTTTGGAAAAACTTGGTAATAAGATGGAACGCTCAAAATGAACTTCAATTAAGATCTTTGATATGTGATAAGTGTGATGAAATAACTTCCAAACATTGTGGAGCTTTTTTCCGTAAAATTCTTGGATATGTTCAAAAGTGTAAATTAGGAATCGTAATTTTGGAATAAAAGGATTTAAGTTTTTTTTGGCACTTCTACGTTTTCCCCCCATATTTTTTATCTTTAATTTAATTAATTAATAATTAATGAATTAATTAATAAAAATATTTAATTATTCTTAAAAAAATAAATTATAATATATTTTAAATTATTATTCTGAAAAAATACAATATTTCATTATTTTAAGGAGTATATTTCTTGTATATGATCAATAAATGCTGTTAAACTATATCCAAATTTTTGACGTTACATGAATTCAAACATATATCCATCCAAAGTGATTCTGTGAGTTCCGTAACGCACCTTGTCCCCAGTTTTGCCCTTTTGCCACATAGACTCAACATGATTAGTGGTGGCTTGAGTGTCCGGGTCTACAAAGTTCCTGATATGATTTACTTTCTGATGCAAGTAACCTACATCAGAAAGAGAATCATAGATTTTTGCACAATCTGAATGAATCATTGTGCCTGGCCTAATGTATTTGAAGATAATGGGGAATATGATTTCTCTGGTACAATCAGGAACCACCTCACAGAATCCCACTTTATCAAATACATTGTATCCCCAAAGATCCACTGTGTACGTACATCGCGGCCCACACTATATTTTCTTTTGACGAAAGCCATTTCGTCAATTTCCACCGTTCGCCCAATGCCACTATTCACCCTTGGATGATTTGCAAAATGCATCATGCATACTTCCCGGCAGAAAGATAGCCAGTCTACTACCGTTCCGTCCCTAGAAATTTTACATTTCCGTTTTAGTTGGAACAGGGAAGTTTCTTTATATACAAAAAAATATATGAATAATAGAATTTGGTGGATTTTTAGATGTGAGCCTTCAAAAAACGATCCTTTTTTAATGGATACTTCTTTCCGGCATGAAGAAACATTGCAACGAAAATAGCATTCACTGTTTTTCTTGCCTTCATTTTTCCTTATCGGTGCTTCCCTTTCACAACATAATAATGACATTTTTTAGAAGTTCGTTATCTTGACAAAAGGCTATGACCAGCTCCTCTGTTTCCACAAGCTTGTAGAAATCGAAATCATTCAAAGCATCTAAAGAAACATTTATTATTTAATGAAGTTTAAAAAAATATCAATTTAATAAAAATTGTGTATAAGAAGAGTTTTTTAAAATTATTTTAATTATATTTATATAAAAAATATTATTTATTTAATTTAATATAATATAATATAATATAATATAATATAATTTTATTTATTTTTTTTTTATTTAATTTTATTAAATATTAATTTATTTTAATAAAATATTATTTTAAAAAATATGGGGGGTAAACGTAGAAGTGCTTTTTTTTTGTTTTTTAGTATTAAATGGTTTTGCAAGTTTTAAAATTGTAAAATTGATTGCAAAATGTCTGAAATTGATCGAAAAATTCTGAAATTGATTGCAAAATGGGTAAGAATGTAGTTTGGGGCCCGTACGCCTGCGCAAAATGAAATTCCTAGAATTGCTTGAAATTATAAATAATTCAGATTTATTAGATT
>CAKKLC010007860.1:0-15504 GCA_918559645.1 Ceratonova shasta | reverse complement strand
TAATTGTAATTATTTATTATAGTTATGTTAATGTTAGTTTTATTGGTTATTTTTTAATTTTTTTTTTGGGGGGATTTGCCGAAATAGTACCAATTTTTTTTCTTCCATATTTTAATGTATCAATATTATCAATGTTATAATCAATACCCGCCATTATAAATTTACCGAAAATTCCCGGGGGCCCTTATTCTGTACTTTAGCCGTAAAATATATACATAAAAATATAATAAGTTTGATTAGTAAAAAGTAAGTAGGTGGTTTCTTTACTTTTGCTTCCACTTTTATGAACCAGTCTCCATTACCAATGCGCACGCATACAAAATTATATTTTTTTAAAATATCTATAATTAATAATAACAACAATTTATATTAATTAAATATTATCACCGAAAAAGTACGAAATGAATACACACTTTTATAGAAAATACGAATAATATGAAACTTTTGCCTTTAAAAGATACTTTCCCAAGCAAGGAATTTCCTTTAGTTTATAACAAGTTGTTTTTATTTAATTTTAATTAGAAACTGTTTAATATTTTTATCCCAATGCAAATCCTTTATTTTCTTATTCGATATTTTAAACAATGTCAAAGTATGGGAGATAAATCTACCGGAAAAAATTTCAATTACAAGCTTTTGTTTCAATGGTCTCGATACAAATAAACTAATCATCTTGGATATTAATAATCAGATGTTCTGTTTGGATATTTCTAGTCAAAAGTTAAGTCAAGTATTTAATATTGAAAGTTTTAGGTGTGCAAATTTAAATCTGATAATGGAGTCATAAAATTATATTCTACGTTGTATAAGGACAAGTTTCTTGCTTTGGCTTTAAAAGAAAATTTAATAATTTCAATAATTGACATAATTAATGGCGAATATTTAATGCAAGATTTTGATGTTATTTTTCACCAAAATTCCTTCGCTAATATAAGTTGTTATATACATCACTATTTTTGTTTTTTTGCTAGTAATGGTGATTTATTATACATCAAAAATAAACGAATCGTAAAAAGTAACTTATATCAAAAATTACTGGAGTCTATCTCAATTAAAAGTGAATTGAAAAACGTGTGTTGTATTCGCCAATGTGAAGAAAATTCAGAGTTGAACGCAGTTGGGTACACGAATGGATCTATAAAGGTATTTTCCAATTCCGTTATCTTGATCACTCTTCATTGGCATTGTAGTTCTCTTAGTGATTTTTGTTTTTTATACAAGACTGAAAACTATATCGCTTCAGTTGGAAGTGAAGGAGTTGTGGTCAATTGGGAAATATCTACAAAAACTAAAAGATTCATTCCTAGATTGACACAAGTACCTTTCAAATACATATTATCATTTAAAAACCAACTTTTGACATTTGATTTGAATAATGAAATAACCTTGATTGATACTAATTCAATGAGTATCTCAAAAATTCTCAATTCTTTTTGTAAAAACACAAATTTAAAAAGCTTTAACTTTGAGCTTTTTAATCAGGAATTATTGATTTTAAATAGCCAAAGACCAGGATTTATTGATTTATTTAATGTGATTAATAAAAGGGTTGTTGACAGTTTGGATGTTTTGAATAGGAATATTGTTACAGTCAATGATTTAATGGTGATTGATGTCACACACTTTTTAGTGAACCAAAAATTTGGATCCTTGATTACATTGGAACAGCCTTTAGGAACAATTAATTACTTTTCAGAGTACACATGTATTAAGATATTTATTTATAAAGAAAATAAATTCAGACAAAATAAGTGTTTCAAAACAGAACATTTGGATTACATTAATGACTTTGTTTCTCACGAGCCTAAAACTAATTTTTATTTCCTTGCCACTTGTTCTAAAGACAAAAGCATTAATGTGTATAAAATAACCAAAACAATTGTTAATTTTTCCATCTATCAAAAAATTAATTTTAAAAATTTGGAAAGTAGTAAGTTAGCTTTTTCTAATGATGGTTTGTTTTTAGCAAGTAGTTATGATTGTTGCATAGTTATATGGAAACATTCATCAATCTCTAATTCATTCCAGTTACATCATGTCATAGAAAGTGCTAGTAGCATTGATTTATGCTTTATGGGGACAAAATTTAATTATCTACTTTTAATTAAGGATCAAAAGACAGATATATATGCTTTAGATCTCAATTCTAATGAAAAACATTCCCTTATCAAACCAGACTGTGTAATGATGAAGAGCTTTGGAAATACTATTGTAACAGTACAAAGATCTAATGGAAATCATTTAATGAAAATAAACATGGATATTTTTGATCAAGGAAAGTTTAAATGTCAGAATGATATAAACGTTGATTTTCATATTGGATGTATTAAAAACCTAGCAATGAGTTATCAACATGACCAACTATATGATTGTGATTTGTTTCCTTTGTTTTTTATAACGGAAGATAAAGGATTATACTCATTTAATAATGAGGTTGAGACAGTTGTAATTGAAGAACAGCCAGATGAAGAAGAAAAACATCAAAAAGAGATTAAAACTATTAATAAGAATGAACATCACTTTAATAACGACGTGAATAAAAATTTGATAGAAGATAAAAAGAAGAAATATTTAAATGAGATGAGAACAATATCAAGCCACTTGTTACCAGATCCAACAAAACTACTTAATTCATTACTGGAAATATTAAATTTAGATAATGGAAATGAAGTTAAAGAAGCTACAATAGATTCTAATTTGTTTGATATAGCTAATATAGATATCGTTAGAGAAGATATTAATGAAGTGAAGCAAGATTACAAAAAAGAACTAACTATAAATGAATTAAAACTCCAAAGATTTAAATTTTTAGAAAAATTATAATTCACCATTTTTTTGATATTTTTATTAATAATTAAGGAAATAGTTGAAATTATAAGCTGATCTTTATGATATTTCATATACTTTTATTTAATATTTACATCCAATTAAATTAAAAAAAAGTATGAACTTACATAATAAACAGCCCCTTCAGGTAAGACTGTAATTTAACATAAATTTTATATTTATTTTAATGCTTTGTTTATTAAAGTAATAATATAAATAAAACATTAAAATAAATATATTCACAAGCAAAACAAAAATTAATTTTATATAAGTACAATCATTCATTTCTTTTATATAATTTATAAATACTTTTAATTAGTTAGAATCAAACCATTCATGGTAAATAGCTTTTATTATGTTATCATAATCATTTTCTTCAAAAAGGCTCTAATAGAGGATAAGCTCTTATGTAGATAATAAAAAAGCCATAGTCTGAATTTCTTATATCAGGATCTTTAAAACTTGGAATATTTTATGGCTTAAGGTTTGATACATTTTTAGATGATGAAATTCAGATTTATGGAACAAACAGTAAAAAACAAGTTTTGCAATCAATTTTTAGATTTAATTGATATATTCAAAAGTTAATTTATGTTTTAAGTTATAATCAAAATTAGATATAACTTAATATTTTTAAATTATCTTAATATAATGACACATATAGTTTTAGTATTATTGATTTTTAAATATTCATTCCTTTTATTGTCGTATAATGTTAAAGTTTATTAAGGTATGAAAGTAATTAATAATCCAATTAAAAATATTATTAAAATAGCAATGAAATTTTGCTTATATTAAAAACTTGGGGCAAAAATAAAATTCAAAAAATTAATTTATTGTTGGTGTTGTGTTGTTAAAACATGTAACAATTTTAGAAAAACTTCCGTCATTTGATTAAGTATGTAGGTTTTTAAATTTTCTTCAAGGTTGGATGCGTTTAAATTACTAAGAACATTTTCTGTTAAATCATGCGATAGTCGTTCAATTGTGTTGGTATGTATGGTTATATCGACTTCATCTAAAAATTCTTCTACTGTGATTAATTCTTTGGTATTCATAGAATAATGATATTCTGTTATAACCTCGCCATGAATCTGTAATGATTCGTGATCCTGGTAAAATATGCTTACAATCAAATCACTTAAAAAAACTCTGCGCTTCTAATCAATTTTACTGTATAGAAAACTTCTTTCGTTTATCTACAAATCTAAGCCACAATCCAATAATGTTCTCGGAATTAAAATCAACCTATCCTCCTTCTATTGTTGTACAAATTGACTTGTTTGATTACAAGTGTCGTGTTTAAAGTAGCTATTTGTATAGCTCTCAAATTTTCATAAAGCCTATTTAAAAACTTTAATTTCAATGGTTCCATCCGACTACTGTCGGTTCAAAAAACCCTGTATGTAAGCAAGGAGCTTTTATAATCAGCGTAATTGTGTAGCAGCATAGGATAAGTATAATTTCACTAATGTAAAGGCAAGAATTTTCAAAAATAGTCCCCTCAAAAATATTCTTTGTACGCCTGCACGATCTACGATTACATCTTATCTGCAAGAAAACACCATGATGCATCTTTGAACGAACCGTCATCATATATATTCCATAGACACAATACACATATTATAGAAGGTGCACTAGCAAGACTAACCTCCATTGTAAGCTGGAAACTTTGATCTGCTGTTGCAGCTCTTATTCCATACTCAAACATGTTTATCATTGGGCCCAAAAAAATTAAAAATTTTTGTTGCTTTCCCGCCTTAACTTTTAAATACTTCTGAAATGTAATCCTTTTTATTTCCTTTTGAATAAATTTTACTTTACAAGAAGGACATTTAATAGTTTTATAAATTGATATTTTTTTTGCACAGGGATATTTTTTATTATGTGAAGCTGCTGCTCATTTTGAAAAAGATAACATTAATTTTGGTAAATGGGAGAAAGTTGCACGTTTTTTGAAAAAAATAAAAAATTGCAAAAGGGTAGAAAATTAAAAATTAAATAACTTTATTCTTAATAAGAAGCACGAGGAAATTAAATCTTTTGTTTTAATCATTTTCAAATTCCCAAACGAACTGCTGGAGGTAAAAAAAATGGTACTCCTAATTAATACCGCGTATACGTCTCCAAATTTTTCTTGATTAAGACCAAAAGATTTCAATTTACTGATTATATAAATTAACATCCTCAGGGTTTACAAAATTGATAGAGTTGTTAACCTTACCATGTTGATAACCATCTAATAGTCTAAAAACACAATTAAATTATCTCCACTTATCAGTAATAATGTATGTTCCAGTTTAAAGATTTTCAGAAATGACCATGAAATTGTTTGGTGTTATGATTGTCTAGGAAAACTATAAAAGAGCGTTTAGAACCTCTTTCTCTATCATCTAATACCGTTTCCGGTGGTAAATATGCCCCTATTATATTTTAAACTCAAAGAAATAAACTTTCATCATTCTCTACAAATTTTGGTGATCCATAAGCATCAACCTCCCCTATTCTCTCACTGATTGATTTTATATTTTCTACAGTCGAATCCCTAACATTTTCTGCACAAAGTCCAACTTTTTTTCTAGAAATCTGCAATTCATATGCAATTTCATCAAATAGTAGCCGTTTAATATATTTATAAAAGACTGAAACACATCGTTTTCATATCCAACTTCATACCTTCAAAAAACTTTTATTTCTCAAAAAACTTGTAGAATTACATGGCTTACAACATCTCCAAACATATCCATCACAATTTCTACTTTTTATTGTGGTAAGACATCAAAGAATTTTTAATAAATCCCAATCAAGCCAAGAAAGCATTTGACTCTTTTATTTGAAGAAATAATTCTAATAGCCTGTCGATAAAGCTTCAATTTAAGATTTTCTTGTCTGTATACAATCTTTCTGGTTCAATTATTTTTTTATTATAATTTCTTAGTATTTAAAGAAATACAATTAAAAATTTTCAAATTCTGTAACTTTTTTCCATACCCATATTATATTTTCTTGTATAACTAAAATCAGCTAATTTATAATTAATATTAAATAATCTATTAATTTTTTATTAAAATTAATAAATGAATCAAAAATCTTTGTAATACAAATAGACTTTGAATTCAAAGATTTATAGGTTTAAAAGATTTAAAAAATAGTATTGATTTCTCTATGACTGCTCAGTAACTTATTATTTTGATTAAAGTTGAGATAATCTAAATGTAAATATTTTTTATGTAAATGATTTCTTAATTATGTAAAAAATTAATGTTCAAAATATAGATAGTATTGTTAAGAAACCATATTTTTATCTATTAATTTTTTTTTTCTTAATAATTTATTAATTTTATACAATGCATATCAGCGATTAAATAAAAATATACAAACAGTCGGATGAACTGGATTTTTCCCTAACTTGTTGAAAAAATCCTGTTGATTCATTCTCATGCTATTTAATATCATTTGTTGATGAAAGTTACAAGGTCTTTTCATTAATACCTTAACTATCGTGTCAGGAAAGTTTAATTTCATGCTTCAAAAAAAACTTCTCTTCCTTATTAAATTAAATTTGAAGTATGCACTACATGATGAATTAATTCACAGCCATCTAAAACCATCTTCTAATTTTGTATATTTTTTTAATATTAAAAAAGTTTTTCATGAACTACAAGTCATTCCATATTCTATAAGATTTTGCTGTTTTAAACAAGAAATAAGATATTGCTCGTTCATCCTGATTAGTTTATTTTTAAACTCGTTCAAACTCGTAGTTTTTTTTATAATTTTTTTATTTAAAGTTTCAGCGGAAAAATATAAAAACATTTTTTTCTCCAAATATTGGATCAAATAATTGATTAAACTGTAAGTATATTTATCTAGATCAGTGATTCTCATACCGTGTTCAAAAGAACTAAAGAGTTCCTCAGTAAATTTCAACGGTTATTCGAGATTTTGAGCACTGAACTAGATATTATCAGATTTTTAAATTTCACCAATGGGTCTTACAGTTTCTTTTAAAAAGAGTTAATTCAGTAAAGTTTTGTGAAATAAATTTTCCTGAATTTTTTCAAAGATCGCTTTTTGTTTACGATTCAATTTTATTTGAATTCTGTTAATAAAGGTAAAATTTAATTATATTTTCTCATCTTTCCTCGTTCTAAATTATTTCAAAATTACTTTTCAACAGAAAATTTAAAATTTTGGGATGAATAATTGGCTAAAAACCGTAACGATTTCAGAAAGTAGTCCGCATACTTCAGCGACTACCGAGAACAAATGAAAGTACAACGATGATTATATCCAGTATGGTTTAATTTGCTTTGCAGATCGAGAGACTCTTTTATGCCTAGTCTGCAACAAGACTCTGTAGAATTCGTCAATGAATCCGGTTACGTTCAAACGACATCTCCATACTAATCATTTAGCTTTGGCTGCAAAACCTAAAACTTATTACAAAGAACTTCGTAACCAGAATAAGAACCAAGTTAAACAGATGTAAAAATTCATCAAAAATCCAGAAAAGGCCACTCTTGCCAGCTATAAGATCGCACAACTTTTGTGCAAAAAAAACAAAAGCCCACATCGAAGCGGAAAGTGTGATTCTGCTGTCATAATTAATTGCAGTTGAAGCCATGCTTGGTACTGAGTTTCTCGCCCAAGTTAAGAATATTCCTTTGTCAAACGACACCGTTTCGCGAATAATTCAGGACATGTATGATCTCATCGACGCTCAATTTTAAGATATTTTTAACGATACTAATGATCCATTAGCCTCTTTGTGGGCTCTCTAGAGTTATGAAACCACATACATCAGCGGCAAATATCAACTTATCGCCTTCATCAGATTCATAAAAAACGAAAAAATCCACAACCAATTCTTGTTCTGCTTGAAACAAAGTCAAACAACAAGATTGCCAAGATGTTCTATGCTGGTTAAAATTTTAGTCAAAAAAAGAAATCTTCAATGACAGAGGTGTGCCATAATTTTTACTGACGGAGCACCCAGCATGTCAGGAAAGGTCAAGAGATTCGCTGCTCTTGTGCTTGAGGTTAATTCGTCCGTTTTGGTTGTCCATTGCATGATACACAGAGAAGCTTTTATGACTAAAGTTTTCCCAGAAAATCAACAATCGGTCGTGAGTCATGTTGTCAAGATTGTCAACTTTATTAAAGCCATCGCACTTCGCTAACAAATTTTTTTTGCTCTGTGCAAAGCAATAGATTCCGGTTATCGCAGTTTGTTGTTTAATACAGACATGCGTTGTATTTCAAAGGGAAAAGTGCTTGAACGCGTGTGCAACTTGAAAGTGGAAATTATCTTATTCCTAGAAACTAAAGATTTTGGACTACAATTTGAAATTAATGACGAGTTATGGTGGCTTAAAGTAGCGTTTCCAGCTGACTTGTTTGAAAAACTTAACATTCTCAACACAAACTTCCAAGGACCGAACTAAAACCTTGTCACCACCACAGGAAAATTGAATGCGTTTGAGAAAAAACTTGTCTTTTGGAAGAACAAGTTGCGTCTCGGCAGCCTCAAACTATTTTCAATGACAGACAAATTCAACAAAAATTTCATGTTCCTTCAAGATATAAGACTGACTTTGGATAATCTGCAAAATTTTATAACAAAGTGTTTTCCATCTCTTAAAGTTGAAAAATATGATTGGGTTTTTGAACTTGTTTTTAAAATTGCGTGACCAAGGGATTACCGACTCAAGAAGAAGAGTAGCTAATTGATTTGAAGGAGAACTCGGTGCAAAAAACAAGTTTTTTTCAAGTCGAGGTTTCTGAATTTTTGGATTTCACTTAATAATCAGTATCCAGAATTGAGTTTAAAGGCCGTGAAAATTTTACTTCCATTTGCAAAATCTTACTTGTGTGAATTAGGATTCTCAGTACTGGCTGAAATTTTATCTAGGAATCATGAAAGATTGCTGACGGTTGATTAAGAAATGATAGTTTGTTTGTCGTTGATTGAACCACGAACTTAAATTTTTTGCTTTGAAAGTCATTTTTATTCCTCCAACAAAGTTTTTAAATAAATTCATCAGAATTCTTCATTTTTCGACTGTTTATTGTTTAGGTTCCGCCCGAAATTTTTTGAATTTTAGAGTTCCGGGACGAAAAAAGTCTGAGAATCACTGATCTAGCGGAAAGCACACAATCTTTTGTCCTTTTATAAGTCTTAATATCTATCAAAATATTACATGAAAAACACAATACATTTGTTCTTAATATTCCCATTCTTTTAAAATAGACTGACAAATTTCTCAATTCACCTGTCAATAAAGGTTCAATATTTTTATCATAAAAATGTGTCGTCATTAAGGGATATAACAATTTTTAAAAAATAATAAAGATTTTAATAAATTAATAAATTAAAAGACTTGAGATCTAATTTTTTTATAAAACTATTCTTCTTAACTGCTTTGTAAGTTATTTTTCTCCCTTTGATTTTTAAAAACTTTTTATTTATTTTTACAATTGTAAATAGTAGTTAATTAATAAAAATTCAAAGTTTATATACATATTTGAATTTACCTATAAGTTTTTTAATTACTCTAGTTGCTCTTTATTTATTTTGTTTGTTAATTTTAAAAAAACATAGTGAAGAATGAATCATTTTTAAGTTAAATTAAAAATCCACATTAGATTGCATTTTTAATTCCACAACTTTATTTCTTTACTAGATTATGGAACGTAATGTTTAAAAAGAAAATTTTTTTAATTAACATAGTATTTTTTATGAACATGGAAATCTGAATTTAATAAGATTATTTTTAACACTATTCCAATGATAATTATATTAAAATACGACATTAATATACATTTTTTGTTAAAAAATAATATCTTTTACGTCCAAGAACATGGAATATATAATCCTTGTATTCCTTTAACAAACTTGTTAAAAGTCATCACATATATTTCAGTAAGCTCCATATCTTATAAATTATACTAATTTTTCCTACCCAGATTTAATATAATTTATTGTTAGTACTATTTTGTTATCAACGAAATTGGGAAGGGATGGACATTTTAGTACCCATTTCTATCATTCTCAAAAAATGTATTACAAAATAATTTTTCTTGTACAATTATTATCTTTATATTTCAAATATTTTGATAGGAGCCATGAAAAGTGTATAGTTACTAATAAAGTTAAAATTACATAGTTCCAGAATAAAATTTAGACAACACTACAAGATATCTTTTGCTAATTTTTCATTTTTGGAAGAGATCGAGTTGAACATCCTATGAACAAATTTTATAAAAAAACAACTAATTTTATTAAAAGGAGGTAAAAATTTGAAAACTTTATTTGATACCAACCATACTAAGAATAAAAAGTTGGGTTATGGTCAATCTTTGATGCTGAAAAATAAAAAAGAATTAGAATCTTTATATTTAATTTAAAATAAGATCAAACTTTGCTTCCCGAGAATAACTTTTTAGTTTTTTTTACACTCGTATTTCGAACATACCTTTAATAGTTTTTGGGCTTTAAATCTGAAAGTATAGGTTCTTTTAAGTCTTGCCACATTCTTTCTACAGTGTTTGTATGTACTGATCTGTCATCGGGATCAATAAAATTTTCTGTATGATTAATGACTTTATAAATATAACCGTTAGAGGATATGAACCTTTATCCTAACCATCAGTCTGATATAACAGTTGAATCTCTTGGTAAATTTCTTTAAATAAATTTTTTAATGTTTTACTGTCTCTACCTTCTGATACTATCAATTTGCTTTTTTTTTCGTTTCACGATGAAATATGCCAATAATTCAAAACACTGATCTCTCAAAACTCTTACAAGTGTATAAATGAGTTTAATCAACTTCATAAACACCCACTTTTGTAAAATTATTGGTAATACGAAGATAAGTTGGGGGCTAGTGTAGTTTCTACCCCCATTTTTTTCTCGAATTTATAAAATATATACTATGCAAAGTAATATTATGTAAAAAATTTTTAAAAAATAAGCAGTAGTTTTTGAAATATTAAGTAAATAACATTTACATTTTTAGTTATCGGATTATTGATAAATAGAGTGTTTTTTAACGAATAATATTAGACTATTTATTTTAATTTTATTAAAAGGTAAAAAGAATTCAAAATAAATATAAATCTGTTCTTATTTGATCCCAAAAATGATAGAAGGGGTGATCACCAAATCTTTGAACCCACATAAATTCGGCAAGATATTCAATGATCGTGTCTTGATTTGTAAGACTCATCATTCATTTTAATAATTCAGAGTTAAAAATATAAAAAATTGCAGAAGGAAGATAAATATTAATAATTTAAGTTAATTTCCTTAATAAATATTGTTGTGATAATCCAAAAAAAGGATTTTTTTTATTAAATTCAAGTAAATTCCTATTTAAAAATATGATCACAAATAAAAAATATAAAGATTTTTAATATATTTTATTGTTCTTAAAGTTAAGGATATAAACCTAAGAATACTAATTTGAAGGTAAAGAATAAATGGCTATAACTCCTCAAAGACTTGACAGAATTTAAAAATTTGAAAAGGTTATGTTTTATCTTAGAATGTATATTATATTATTGAAATAAAAAAATGGGGGTAGGAAACTACAGTAGCGCCGACAAGTTGTTATACACAACTCGTCAAACTAATTAAACCACTTATAAAACTGGTCTCAACTTCTGCCAACAATGTCTTGAATCAATATGTCACGTCTAAATCAATTCAAAAACCTGTACGATGTCAAGATTACAGTTTTCAAATATGCTGTTGTGAAATATTCCCATCGTCTCTCTACATACCTTTTTTCGGCATCTAATCGGTATCTTTATTCCTTTTCTAACTTTTCCTTTTTCCATATTCGTTGCAAAAGAGTATCTTGAACACGCAGTTCCACCCGGTAGCAAAATAGCCTTTTCGATAAGAAAAGCATGAGTATCTTTATAGGATATGATCGCTTTTATAAAATTTCTTAAATTCATAGGTTTCTATTTTCAACATTTTTTTTAAATTTTCATCCCCCAAGGATTAACCATAACCTAAAGTAGATTCCCTTATTTTTGCAATAGCTCAAATTCTCAAGAAAATAATTTAGTCAGAAGATATATCAAAATTTCTACTCCTCAATCCCTCTAATGAAATTAACAAAATTACATTATTTTCCTGTTACCAAAATATAGAGCTTCTCAAATGTCATTTTGGTGTGTCATTTAATTTCAAATAAAGTTTTAATATAAAAAATTGAATTAATCAAAATAGAAAATCTAATTATGATATTTTTCCAGTAATAAATATGAGGTTTAATTTTTTATTAAATATTTGCCAGATCAATAAAAATCCACTTTATAGTTCATTTTACACTATGGCTGAATTATTTATCTTTTGATTTAATAAAACGAAGTTATATATAAATACCTATTTTTTATTAAATAAAATAAGATTGTTAATAAATTGATGATAATCAATTGCTAATTCATGATATATAACAATGAAGTAATCAATAATATTGTTTCTTATTTAAAAAAAATACATGTTTCTTAATGTTTTATGATAAAATTGGAAATAATTTGCTATTATTGTATAAAATTTATAAAAATTAATTCCAAATTTAATTACTTCAGGTTTAATAAAAATCTTATAAATATACTTATTCATTAATTTATTGTTATTCTAATGTATATATACATAAATACTCTTTAGATTTAAAATACTATTTTTTATTATTGATTATAGAAATTTATTTTTTATTCTAAAAATTCCCTAGATTTTTTTCTTTTAAAATCTTTTATGCAAATTTTATAATTATCTCTAAATTTTTTAAAGAAGATGAATGTTAATCTTAAATCAATTACAATTGATCAAAACAAACTAATATTAAATATCCAAAGGGCGTATTTAGCTAAGTGATTATTATAAGAAATGAGTAATGTGGAAGTTGAAGGAAGGAATTGGAAAATTGCCTTTATAATAGAAGAAATAGGAGTTACAAAAAATCTCTACCTTAACAACTTAATAACTCTTTCTAGTGCTATTGTTGAATTGACCAGTAAACTAGGTACTATTATTTACATTTGTAAGATTCTAACATCAGATGGACAGAATTTGAAGTATGGGATCCAATTAAAAACCAATGGATTCTTAATAGAAGACAACCGCTTATTGCACACGGATTATATAACGATTATATTTTACACTTCAAGAGAGCCAGTAAACCTGTTTATATTATATTACCAAATTTTGAAGTAATTCATATTAAGGTTAATTTTTCTCAACCAGTATGTTTAATTTTTAATATTAGTGTTATTATGCCGTTATTTTATTATGTAACACCCTTAATATAAGATGTGGTGAAGAGATGAGTTTCCGGAAAGTTCCTTTCAAAAATAAAACTTTCTTGAAATCTCCAGAGATAGTTCAATCTATGTTATCTGATGATACTATGGAGTTTAACTTATTAAGGGATAAAATTCTTTCTAAGCAGCATTATGAAATGCCTGAATTTCTTAAAGAAGCATACCCACCTAGAAATAATCCAAATCTTTGGTGTGATCTTCAAAACAGGTAAAATTTCATTATATTAAATAGCTGGTTGAAACCGAAACAATCTTTGAAAGAACAGGTTAAATATTTTAAAATATTAGGGAATTGAAGAAGATGAAATATTGCAAATAAGGTTTCGTTTCTTCAATTTTTTCGATCTTACCACTGGAGTAATCATCAGTTTTAAAATTTATATAGAAAGATAATTTACGTTTAAACTTACTATTTATGCAAACTTATTGGTCATTGAAGGGCCAAGAACTGATTTGCTCAGACCAGGAACAAATTAATTTAGGGGCTTTATTTTGGCATATTCATTCTTTAAGATTTAAATATATCACTAATGATAGTTCTCGAGAAAAAAACAAGGTAGATCATGATATAGATGACATTGATTACGCTCTGGAAAATTTAGAAGTAATTAAGTTTCAACTTATTATAGTCTAACTTAGAACGAGATTTTACTGAGCCACTTACGGTAAATTTAAACATTACTTCTAATAGCTTCCAACTGTCGTTGCAAACATAAGTGAAACTTTTGAAATTATAAGGTTAGTTTCATTTTAATATTTTTAGAGCAAGTAATTCTAAAGTTAAAGGGAAACAGTGGAAAGTTAGTTTAAATGGTTAATTAGATTAAATACTTGTAGGGCAAAGCTTATCAGTATATAACATTAAAGCAGGTTCAAATCCAACATATACATGCAGTATAATAGGAGCAACCGTTTTATTTACTGCGAGAGTCGATAGAGACCAATATATAATTAATATAACTCAAAATAATTATCAAAATGAAACCCCAAGTAAAATTAAATCTATATCAATTCTAATAACGTCTCCTACTATTTTTATCGAGTGGTTGATGACGCTTAGATTCACATCCAGGAATGCTAATCTTGCAGGCACAAGTTTTACTATGGCTTGTTACTATGGAAATTCCTTTATAAAATTAATTAAAAAATCAAGAAATACAACCTCAACAGAAGTAAATTTGAAAAAATTTCTTTAAGGAAGATTTAATTCTAGAACATATTTATAACCCTATAATAATAAAAAATATGGGTAAACAAGCGGTAGATTTATTTGATATTCTTAGTTAGCTGAAAAGATGTTAGATGAAATTCCAACATTTTATTTACTCAACTATGATGATTCCATACAATCCTTTATAAGAATATTCAGGGGCATAAAATTTCATGATCTTGCTTTGTTTAAAGCATTAATAATAAAAGACGATATAGTGCCTAAAAGAATAGTAAAATTTACAAAAAATATAGGAATTTTTAGGAGTCAACTCTTTGGGGATTGTAATTATAAATCCGAAAAGTTATGAAATTGTTAAAGAATGGCCATTTTCAACCCTTAAACAATGGTCAATAAACTGGTCTACTTTAAGACAAAATTTGATATTTGAAAATGAGAAATTTGGTGTACAATTCATGGAAGCTAATATTGCCACTCTACATGAATACATTGGAACATACATTTTTTTAAAAATGCGAAAAAATACTATTGAAGAAATTGATTTTGATAAATACAAAAAATTAGTATTGAATGTTCCTTAAAAACATTGTCTGTTATTTTATTATTTTTGATTTTTTTAAACATATGTAAATATTATATATAAAAAAACTATAAATTACTTTTATACCCAAAATATGTTGATTTTTCTACATAGATTGCACTTTTAAATGCTAAAAATTACAAAAATATTAAATTTAGAACATTCATTTGTCTAAATTTGATTATAATACATAATAAAAGTGTTAAAGAGTTACTGTTTTTATCAATATTTTAATAAACTAAACACTAATATACTTATATTGAGTAGAAAGTGATTAAATTTGTAGAAACAGTTGTTACATGCTTCAAATTCTTTACAAATATGATTAAATAGTTTACAAATAGTAGTTTTGAATTAAATATTAAAAGATGATTGGAAACATTAGTAATTCTATATAAAACTGTTTAATAATAAAATAATGAATTTTTATAGGTTAATATGTATCTACAATTATAATAATTGAATGAGTTTATTAAAGCTAAACATGTATCTAGAATTATAATAATTGAATGAATTTTTATAGGTTAACATGTATCTACAATTATAATAATTGAATGAATTTTTATAGGTTAACATGTATCTACAA
>CAKKLC010007859.1:15000-24605 GCA_918559645.1 Ceratonova shasta | reverse complement strand
TAAGAACAAATTTTTATAAGGAGGAAAAATTACTTATCACTTGTGAAAATGAAAGATATTTAGAAATTGCCGTGATTTTTAAAAGCATAAACTGATTTTTAATTGGAAATTTAAATAAAATTTATATTATAATTTTTATCTAAGTATTACTTTATTTTTTTATTAAAGTTTTTTTTAAATTTCGTCGCTGAAATATCCGTTTGCGGTTTTGTTTTTCAAACTTTACCAAAAATCAACAAGTAAATTGATAACAACTAATTAAATTATATTGTAAAATCCTGCTGATTGAATATTCAGCATTTTGATTAGCGATAAATAAATTTTGAGACTGAAAATAATCTAAATGATCATAATCAATCTTAATATTGCTTTCTTAGGATATGGTTTATAAAAATAAAATTCAGTTCAACATTAATAATTAAATTATTAGAATTGCACTCAGCTTTGAGGTAAATTACTTAATGCATTATTTTTTCCTTTTTTTTATATAAGATTGCCCATTTTTAACAAAAATAAATAAATTTTTTATTTTATATTAGATAGAGAAAATCTTGATTCAATTAAAAAATATTTTGTTTCTTTTATAAAATTATGATTCGTTGATATAATAAACAATATTTAGCATAACAATAATATAATATGACACAATAATTATTTTTTTATAATTTCTCATTAAATAATTGTACCATTTTTTTCTAAAATGATACTTATCAGATTAAAAAAGAAACCTATAGTAATTGTGAAAATTAATTTACTATTAAAATTAGTCCCGTTACGTTTAATATATAGATAATTTAGTTCTATTAAAATTATCTTGGAGTAATTTATTGAGTACATTAAAATTGATACAACGTTCTAAATGTTTAGATGGAGTATTCATGTGTCAGTAGTACAAATTTATAAATAAAATAAGTAATGATCTATAAGACCTGTTTGTATTCGTGTATCCTTTATTTAACTCAGATAATATCTTTTCAAATATTCGTAGATTCAACATCTTGATTGGATCTTTTACAATTATATGTAAATAGGATATTATCATATAATCTATTTAGATGTATGGAGTTAAATAATCAGAAATTTATAATGTTAATTGGAAAATGTTGAATTTTAATCAAATTTATTAAATTTTCTACACTTAGTAAGAAGTAAAGTCAATTTCTTCATTATACCACAAAAGAATCTTTGACAGTTTATAACTAATATATTTAATATTCATTCTTTTAGATATAACAATTTAATGTGTTTAAAAATCTAGTAAAAAGATCTCTATAATGTTATTTAATTCGAAAATTGTTTGTTAAACTTTTATTTTATTTCTTTCAATCATATTATAATAGCTATCTTCCATTTATTCGTTTTTATACCAAAAAATAGCTCTAAATTAAGATTTCTTTTCAATTTAATACCCATTTCAACCAACTATCAAAAAATCTGTATTAAATTTAAAAATTTTCTTGTAGGTAAATAAAATTCAAAAATTTAAGCCACATTTTTGAATATTGTCTATTAAATATACAATTTTAACAGATTTAGACTGATATATTACACAATATTTTAAAAAATGTATCCACATAACCCAAAATTTTAAATAGTTTACGAGGAATATAAAAGTTATAATATTATCTGTTTTGTTTGATTACTAGATTCGTTTAAGAATATGTCACAAACTCTTCTGTAGTATTTTAAAATGTTATGGAATTATTACTTATTAAAACTTTTTCTATTATATTATATTAAAATGATTCTTCTCAACGTTTTGTTATTGTAAAAAACAATATCAATTCTTAAAGGTGCCTTTTTTCTACAACTTTTATAGTTAGAATTATTAAATAACTTTTCACAAAACAATTGTAGGTTGGAGTAATTTTATTAGTTGTATTTATTTATTATTATTATAAAATTTAAAATATCATAAGCAACAAAAAATAAACTAATTTTATTACTATGTACGTATCCTGTGACAAATCAAAAACAGTAGATAGTAAATAGAAATTTGTATAATTCTCATAATAACAAAAAATACTACATAAAATAAACAAGATTTACTTTTCTCATGAATTTATTATTGTAAGATTCAACCTGGATAACTATAAAAAAATACTCCAACTTAGCTGAGGAAATCCAGTTTTTTTTTCATGAAAATGCGATTTAATAACTTTAGTTATCAAAATAACTATATTGTAAGCATTAAAATTTAATTTAACGACAAAATTATTAATAATACTGAATTAGTTGCATCATATACATCAATATCTTTCTTAAAGAAAGTTTTAAGGTTAGACTATGTCAGTTAAAATTATTAATAATACTGAATTAGCTGCATCATATACATCAATATCTTTCTTAAATAAAGTTTTAAGGTTAGACTATGTCATTTAAAATTTTAAGATTCAACTTGATAAACTTTGTATAATCAGTTTATTATAATTTTTTTCTTATTTTGACATACAGATATGTTTTTTTCGATATATAAGTCAACAAAAAAATATGTTTTTCTTAACAAGGATTTTCAAAAATATATATTTAGAAATATTAAGTATTTTTTTTATTCATAAAATATTTGAATCCAAGAATACTTGAACTTATAACTATTCTTATTTACGACCACACCCATCAAAATAATTGAAATAATTGCTTAAATAATCTTTAGCATGGTTGATATTATATTTTATCATATATATTGTAATATTACTTACCCTTTATATGAAAAAACTACTTTCATATTCTTTCTCAAACTCTCCCAGACCCAGAAACTCTTTCTTATATACATAATTTATTTAATTTCATAGGGCATTTTTGTTTCAAAAAAATATAATAATTTCTCATTTTTTGTCAATAATCGGCAAATTTTAAATCAACATTATCAAGGCATCTTTCAACGTTTGTTTTAGCTGAATAAACCATCACTGATCAATTTTCATAAACGATTCTTATTTTGGATCTAAAAAAAATCTTATTTATTTTCGATATCATCTAGTATGTTCTCTAATTTAAAAAGGTAAAAAAAGTGTTTTTGAATCGTGAGTACTTTGAAATAATGATGATACATATATAAAACGCATATTAAATTAACTGATTTCTTTCTTTTCCACTGCCCTATAAAATTAGCTTATCATTCGCTCATATCTGTCAATTTATGGGTACTTTTTTATTTTAAAAACATTATGTTTGAAAAATTCTCCTTAGAAATACCATTTAATCAAAGATCACTATTAGTGTAATAATTTCTGCATTACAACATTTTCCGCTTAAAAGTAAAATTATATATTTCTAAACCAAATTTTTAAAATTTATCCTTTACTTGTTAATTAGTCGATAGTGCTACTAACTAGCATGTCAAGGCTTATTAAAACTTTATCGAAATGAACTATGTGAGATAAATCAACATCAAGTTATTTCTGGTGTGCAAAAATTTAAGACCAATAGTTTGTCATCTAAATCTCAATACAAATTCTGCCTAATTTAAGATATAACTTAAACAGTTCAATTTAAGGGCTATATAATTTGAATCACAATTTATTTATTTTATAGAGAAATCAGATATATAAATAACTTTTAATTGCAATTTTATCGCCTTTTATACAAACTGCTATTCTTGCATTTTCTCTATTTATTTCTAAGGTTTATAATCCATTTTATATGTCGAATTTAAATTATGACAATATTTCATCTTTATTTGATCAGATTTTATTTTAAAAACATTTTTTATCAACATTGTAATAATGACCTTTAGTTTTATAACTGCAAAATTAAAAATATGAAACAATCCTCAATTAAATTGAGTTGATTAGTTTTTCTAAATTAAATCTTCAATTTAAGTATTTTTGTAGGATAGTTAACAAACGAGAATTTTGTGGAATAAATGAATGAAAAAAATTTTATAGTAGGTTTTAAATTTTTATCGAAATCAAAGATTAAAACCAATAAAAATTTGAGATGATGACCATCCATAGTAATTTAAGACGAATCAAATAAATTGTTTTGATTTAAAATAATAAACTTTTGTAAATAACTTGAATATTTTAACTTTAAAATCATATAAGCTAATACAAAGTCGAAAACCCTTGAATATACAGAACTTAAATTATCACTATTTATGTAAATAAGCGATATGCCATATTTTAAATTTTCCATCTCGTACATAAGATTTATTTTATCTTTATATTGTATTGTTTGATAAAATATTAAATTCACTAGTTTCCAAGTTATTATTTTCTACATTTTTGAACAAACATTTTGTAAGTAAAAAAGAGAAACATGGAATATATATATCGTTTTTGAAAATTTTTAAAGACCCCTTACATGGTGCGTAAATCAACAAAAGAAATTACAATGTAGTAACATATTTACACAAAGGTGGATTTACAGCAATTCACAGTCAAAGAGACCTTTTTTGATAGAATTTTTTTTCAATAATTTTAAAGGCAAAATCTTTTGATGAAATGTAATCTGGTGAATAATTCAATGTTTTTTTCAATTTGTAATGATGGCACTAAACTAAATTATGTAAAAGAAAAATATCACCAGATGGCTTTCTTTAATCCTGCAAATCCAATGTAGCTTTTTGTGTAGATTACGGAAAATAGCTTTTTCGAAAGATCAAGGATGGAAATAAAGACTTTTTTCATGATTATGTATAAATACATAAAAAGAAATACTTTTCAAGACATAGCTTATAAGTTTCAGGTCAACAGAAAAACTGTTTCTGAGTTTGCCGATCACGTAAGAAAATCCATTTATGATTATATGTTAGTAAGAATCGACATGCTCGCAGGTTTGAACTCGGATGACAAAAGTCAAATAGTTGAAATAAATTAAAGAGTTTTTTTTAAGCGGAAATATAACCGTGGTCGTATCAATTACGGTTAGTGGTATCTATGTGATATAAAAAGATAGACAAAAAGGCACTTATTGTACCTGTACCCAATGGAAATGCTGAGTCTATGAAGAATATCATTTTTGATAATATACATCGCGTTACTTCTATTATAACTAGTGTAGCCTAATATTTTTCATAAAATTTCTGGAAAAGTTGCAAATGTTTAATACTCTGATGATTTTTTGTAATTATTGATCTCATAAATATCATCAAAACTCTTATCATCTTCATTTTCCTCTGTTTCCATTTCATTTGGTAAGAATTGTAAAAAATCAAAAAATATCATAAGATTCTCGCCTTTGAAGTTTCGATTATTAACTAATAATTTTTCAACATGGAAAAACTTCCTTTGACTGTAATCGACGTTGATGAACATTAAAGCATATATCCATAATTCATTTGGTTAAAAAAACTTATTACCTTACATTAGTATGGATTTGACGCAGATTTTTTCCTTTTCAGTCTTTTCTTTATATTAATATTTTTATGGGATTATTCGTGATTTAATGTACTGTTGATTAAATTATATCCGACTTAATTTTTAAATCAGATTCTTTAAACATATCTAAAATTTTAATCGAAAACGAATAAGATGTTTTTATCAATATTACATCATCTTTATTGATTTATTATTCAAATCATCATATGCTCTCTTACATAATATATCTTTTGGCTTTAAAATATTGAATATTTTTATCACAATGGGAGATAATGTTAATAGTATATTGCAGCTAAGTCAGCTTGATCACCTTGTAATTACAAAATATGGTGGTTTATCTACATCTACAAATTGGGATAATAAATATTTGTTTTTTTGTGTTAACATTTTAAACGTTCTAATAAGAGTATCAACATTTTAATAATAAAGCCTAAGCTTCATGGCACAATTATAAATTAAATGGACCAGGTAATATACGTGAAATATTCTTTTGTAATTTTTTCTAATTTGATATACATGATTTATGCAATATGATGCTCTATCTGTTATTATAATATTTACATTATCTAGGCAAGTATTTATTCTTTCCTATGATTTTTCTATTTGTCCTATAAAAATAACTGAGTTTATGTTTTCTTCTAACTTTATACAATCAATAACCATTGTTTTCCATTTTTCTGGCAGGAATATTAAAAAAACTTTTGCTTTTTTATTTCAGTCTCATTTGCAACTAAAAATATTTTATCGTTTCAAGACTTTTCTTAACGAATAATTTTTCGACATATCTTCTTGCAGTGGTTCAGATATTGTTTGATTGTTTTTTTAGGTTAAACGGGCTTTGATTATTAAAATTCTTTATTTGTAAAATGGAATATGGGAAGATAAAAATGCATTGACTACTCTTTTCGTGAAAATAGCATTTGTATACGTAATAAATGATTGTTTTGAATTTATCTTTGTTCTTACTAATCCAAAGCCCTTACCAGTCTTTATTGACTTTTCCTGTGTTTGTCAATCGTTGAGTTACGTCTGCAAGCTACAATCTTATTACAAAGAACACAATATAGATTTCAATTGGCGCCTAAAATGAATTCTTATTTATATTGACTATGGTATATTGATTATTTTAAAGTTGTCGGTTTAGATTGAAATGCAATATAGTTAAGGAAAATTAATAATTTAAAAACAAATAACTAATTTTCAAAAGTTGCAAAAAGTTGATTGGGTTGCCCTAATTTTCAATTATCTATGGCGTACCTATTCAAGAGTACTCAGGGACAGTGAAGACTTTGTTTTTTTGAATGTCATTCATTTTGTCAATTTCGCAGATCCGGATGATTTTATCATCCATAAACAATCTATTGAAGGTCTATGGGATATTAAAAAAAACCGATAAGGTCCTTTTTTTATCTTATTTTTAAATTAGGGGTAAAAACCAAAAAGCTTTTGCTGGTAGGAAAAGCTGATAAGGTCAAAAAAACCTACTGAGAGAATGTTAATGAATATCCCAGGCACAATATTCAGAATATCTCATTCAATTTCCATAGAAATACAAAACAAAAAAAAGCGGTTTAATCTTCTGCTAACGCTAAATAATAAATTGATTTTTATATTTTTTTATCCTTTTATTTTTTATCAAAAACCATGTATAACTGCCAAACACTAAAAAGATGTGGATCAAGTTTGACTTAGCGCCCCGTAGAGCTGTATATCAGAGTTAATAGGATTACAAAATAAAACAAAAAAAATTATTTGAAAATAAAATTAAGCAAAAAAATAAAAAAAAATCGAAAGAAAAATAAAAATTGAAATTAAAAATTACAAACAAATATAAAATTAAAAAAAATAAGAGAGAATATTTAAACTAATAAATATTAAACAAGGATAAAATAAACCTTAAAATTATAAACGGTTTATCAAATGTATAAAAACCTTTAGGTTTTAGATCTTCTTTATGTATTTTAATAATATTTAATCATTTCATATATTGCATTTGGATTTTTTCTTGCAAATTTGTATCGCCACAACCATTCTTGTACACATTTTTCCAAAACATCACCAGAAATACCACGCATTTCCTTGCCTTTTCCGTACAGCTGCCCAAAATACTTAAAATTCTTTGCGTATTTGCATCAGTGACGGCATCAATGAAATGCATTGTGTGGTTTACTATTTAATGCGTCATACTCAAATCACACTGAATGTATTGCAACCATAACCATTAATCAGAAAATTTAATTGAACATGGTTTAATATGTTCTCTAATAAGATCAATAAGTGTCGCAGCCGACCTATCAAGTACGATGCTAAGCACCATTTTAGTAGAGTCAAGGATATCCTCAATCATACTTGAAACCCATAACTCGTTTTCAGGCATTCTTCTAAAATTGTACTTAGACTTGTATCTGAACAACGTTTCCTCGATCTGAATACACATACCATCACTCCAAGAAGAATCTGTTTGCGGCTTAAATGTTTTGCGCATCTTTTTTGTAAGGCAACATAAAAGTGACGCCCAACAGATTTTCCACATCCCTTATCTTTCGTTACTTGTTTTTGTGATCTTTACATTGCAAAATTATACAAGAGGTGGAGGCGCTTGGGTAAAATTATTTTTAAACCTTCAAAAAAGGTACCCGTGCGCACAAATGTATAGTTCTGATGGGTCCTATAATCACTATTCATACAACGATATGCTTTTCCATCTATGCATTCCACCCGTATCACCATTTGCATTTGGGTATAACAGGAAAGACAAGCTTTGAATCTTATTATGCATATTTCAATTAATAAATTCACTATTGGTGTTCCATCTTCAGTAACAAGCGCCCAAAAGGTTTGTGTGATTTTATCATTTAAGGTAGAAATGTTAAAAGAATTATAAATTACTACGAAAAACCACATTTATAAATATTTAAAAAAAGTTGTAAATATCCAAACATGGATTGGAATCTTTTTAATTTTTTTACATAAGATTTTGTATTGGGCCGCTAAATCTAACTGGATCCAAAGATTTTAAACAAGGCTTGTTTTATTGCTAATATCAATAATAAAAAATATTATAAAATAAATCTAATTATTTATTGATATGTAAAAAGACTATTTAAATAAAATTAAAACGAAGAAGTAGCAAAATTACAAACATTAAAAAGCATAATAAAATATACTTTTTTGAAGAAAAAAATTTTAAATTCAATAATTGTGAACGAGCAACATAATAACTAACCTTAATTTATTTTTAATACACAATAACATCTAATTTTTGAAGTGATACAAGTCATTCTTGATCGCAGAATCTTGAGTGCATCAAAAAACTATATATTAGACAGTAATATAATTTAGAGGTTTCTTGCGCGGTATTTTATTATCCTGTATCTAAAACAATGCTTTTCATTAGTTTTTTACAAATTTCTTTTTTTTATCGCTCTTAATCGGTATGATTTCGTCTACACTTACTTATTTTTTATACTTCCTCATAGTTTAAAATAATGAAAATATAACTAATTCAGGAATACCACCTAAAAAATTTTGGTACTTTTGTGCTTCGCCCCCAGGCTTAAATATATTATTTATTTAATTAAATAAATAACAATTTGTTAATTATACTTTGTTAATTAAAACCAACTCTTTTTGCGGCGTTATTGATTTGTTTATAAAAGCATTGTTTTTTAAACTTAATTATTTTAGAAATCCAACGGACATTGAATTTTTGAACAAGCTTACGGAGAAAAAAATAATTCTTTCAACCTTAACAGTAGAATCTACCCTTGAATTTTGCAAAGATTTTGGTTTATTGCCTAGAGTTAGAGTATGTCCCTTCTGTGGAAATTTTGTTGCAGAAGTTAAAGGAGGGAACTCAAATTTGAAAAATAGGTGGAGATGTGCAAGAACATGTCGTAAAGAAGTGGGGTATTTGAAGAGTAGTTTTTTTGAAGGATTCTCTGTTGAACTTGAAAAGATCATTCGATTTATTTATTACTGGTCTTTTTAGGATCTCAATTTTAAAAAATGCAAACGGGAACTATATTTGCATGAACATTTCTTTGTTGATTGGCGGAATTTTTTACGAGAAGTTTGTTTCTTGAAGCTGATGTCTGAAACCAGCATTCAGATTGGTGGAGAAGGAATTGAGGTACAACAAGACGAAAATTTATTTTAAGAAGGAAATACAATGTTGGTAAGGTCCCACGCAACAACGGGTATTCGGTGGAATAGACACTAATACAAAGAAAGTTTTCATGGTTCCCGTGCCTAAAAGAAATGCTGAAACACTCGAAAATTTAA
>CAKKLC010007859.1:0-10000 GCA_918559645.1 Ceratonova shasta | reverse complement strand
GATTCGCCAAAAGTTGTTGCAAATTGACGAAAGTTTATTTTTAAGGAGGAAGTATAATATATAAGGGTTGCTTGAACAGGAATCGTTAGTTGCTGGGATTGAAAGATGGACCAGAAACGTTTTTTTGGTTCAAATGGAAACAGAAACGCTAATACAATAACATCAAAAATTATTTACATGTTTTACCGGAAGTCTAATAATAACAGATGAATGGAGCAAAAAAAAAGCGGCACTACGTAGATTTTTAAATTTATCTTACGAGACAATCAATGATTTAAAAAATTTATACACAAAATATTTAAGGGTTCTGGTTAAGGTCATAATATTTTATGCGGAAAAAAAGAGAATAAAAAGTGAATTTAAAACGGAGTTTTTAATTCAATGTTTGTGGAAATATTCTATTAAAAAAGGGAAAAGAATCAACGTTTTTGAAGATTATGTTAAGGTTAAACGAATAAATGTTTTCATAGAGTTTATTTAAATCTTTTTAAATACATGTTTAATTATTTTATTAATTTAACTATTTTTTTTAGTTCAAAATTTTTATTTTTTCAAAAAAACACATTATTTACCCTATTTATCATTAAAACTATTCGAAACAGTATATGAAAATCTTTGAAATTATTTATTAACCGGAAACTATAGTAAATCCTTAGCTAAAGCTTTAAAATAAGTTTAAATTTAGTGTTTTGATTGTATTAAATAGATAAATAAAATCGAAATTTAAGTTTTAAAAATATTTACAAACTTAGTTTAATAAGATATAAAACTGAACGGTTGATTAGGTTTTTTTAAAAAGGTTATTGATCGGTGGTAAAAATTTTCTTTAAAATCTGGATAATTAATAAGTGGGATTACAATGTTATTTCAAAATGTGAATTTTTGTATTCCGAAATGTAAATTTTTGTATTACAAAATACAAATTTTAAATACAGAGTTTTCACTTTAATTTCGTTTTTTCACAGTTTAATTTCGTTTTTTTTTATTTTTTTTAGGCGATTTCGTTTTTTTTTATTTTTATTTTTATATTTATTAATTATATGAAGTAATAGACCCAAATTGACAAAAATGCAAAATAATATGGAAAACAATAATATTGTCTCAAATAACAAAATAAATACAGAAAACGCAACACCATCAGATGAAAACACAAATCCAATGATTGAATCTACCAATACCACCAACCTTTATGACATTATTCAAGAATCAAATATCATAATGAATCAGAACTTAAGAGGTCGAAATGAGCAGATAGACAATAGTTGAAGATCACGCATCATAGCAGCTCACGAATCAGGTACATCTCAATTAATAATGGCACACTATGAGAATCTACCTAAATCTACTGTTGGATCAATTATAAGAATATATAAAACAAATAGTTTCTATGAAAAGAAACTTATAGGTAGCAAAAATCTTTTCAAGATGACTGAGGAAATGATTGATCATGTTAGAGTGATGGTTGATGAAAATTGTACGATTTTGTTAATGAAAATAGAAAAAGTTTATCAGGTGATCGTATGCAGACCCACAATTTTAAATTGTTTAAAAAAATTACATTATTCATTAAAATTGTTGCATACGATTCCTTAGAGAAGGAATGATCCAGCAACAGTAAATGTCCGTAAAATATATGCTGAGTCTTATTTGCGATCAGAAGAAGACTATCCTCAATCAAATATTACATTCTTAGACGAAGTTGGATGTAATATAAGCATGAGAATAAAAAAAAGGAGATCATATGTTAAGACAACACTTATCTCAATTGTAAAAAATATACGTTCAAAAAACATTATTGTGTGCCTCAGTATTACTAGGAATAAGGTATTGTTTTACGATGTAAATTTTAAATCTTACAATTCAACAACTTTTCATACTTTTCTAACATCTATATTTGATAAAACTGATTCCATAGGTTTAGGAAGATGTGTTTTAATATTATATCATGTTAGATTTCATAAGTGTTAATATAATGAAAGAAGAGGTCATATTTTACAATTTTACCACCCTATTCGCCTTTTTTAAACCCAATTGAAAATATGTTCAGTAAATGGAAAAATATAGTAAAAAGGTCGAATTCTAATTCTGAAGATGAAATGCTTAACAATATGATAGTAGAATTAACGAAATGTAAACTTAGGACTATGATGGATGGTACAGAAACATGAAAACATATGTTAGAAAGCACTTGAGAGTAAGATAATAAATCAATAATTTAAATATTTTATAATTTTACTTAAAATAATTAATAACTATATAAAAAACGAAATTGAAGTGAAAACCCTTAAATTTTTCAAAAATTAACCTGAATATATAATGTAAATATTACAAATATTAGTCAGAAATTGCAAAGAATTAAGCAAAAAACCATTACTAATGATACTATAAACATTATCACATATCAAATTAATCTTGGGGGAATCTAATAGAGAGTTTTTTTAGAAAAATTTAATCTCAATCGACTGCGAAAGAAAACTTTCAAATAAGATTTTAGAAGGATTATCTAATAATGAGTATTCATAACAAAAGAAAAATCCTAAATTTAAATAAATTGTCAGATTACTTCCATAACGTAATCAGATATAACTCTTACGCAGGAAGGAGTTGCTGAAACACTAAGATTAAGTGGAATCGATAGAAGTCAATCTTCTATTATCAAAAGCTTTTAAAAATATTACAATTACAAGTTAAAAGACTGTCTTTAATTAAAGTTGAAAAAAATTATAGTAGACTCGTTGACTTAGAGTGATATATTCTACCGAAATTAATGAGATATCTTGGAATAGACTTTTATTTTTGGACGAAACACGCTTTAATTCACATACTACAAATCTTAATGATTATTTGCCTAAAAATACAAAAGCTTATATGGCTCTTAGAGCTATTAAAGGAATCAATTAAAGCTTGATGTGTGTCATTGATAAAAATGGAATAATAGCAAAGGAGGTATGTGTTGGCACTTATAATAGTGATTTGTTAAAAGATTTCATTGAAAAAATCTTTTAAGCTATTTTAGAGAGCATAGAACGTATATTCTTGTTATGACCAATAGTAGATTTGATCACAAAAAAAAAGTTCTTAGATTGCGTAATCAAAATTTAATATTGTAGAAGTTTCTTCCACCTAAGTCTCCACAATTAAATCCTAATTAGGAATATTTTGGAGCTTTTAAATCTGGCTACAAAAGAGTAAGACATAGGCCTATTACAGCTTAGGAGATTAGGCAAGTTATAACTTAGCTTATTGAAGGTCGTAGTAGTTCTTTTGAGACTTTTTGGTATTTTAAGACAATAATTCAATTGATAAAATTCATTATAAAAATTTAATAACTTTTTTATTTAATATTGAATGATATAGATTTAATCTTAAAATTTTTGATTTTTCACCAAGTTGTATTTTGGATTATGAAAAACTATAGTTTGAAATAAAAATATTTATATTTTGCATTAACATTGTAAGATTAACCAGATGCGAATCTCATATACATAAAAGTTGTGGTATACATTTTAATTAATAGATATTTATGATTATCTTACACTTTTGAAAATAACAAGAAATAAAATGTTGAAATAATATTTCAGTTAACTCTTTCTTTCTACTCATTTTAATTTTATACCGCTTTTTTCTATTATTAAAAGTATAAAATTGAAGAAGAAAGGGAAGACCATATAATAATAGAAAGATAATAACGAATTAATAAACAATTGAATAATATAGATTTTTAGTTATATTTTAATAGAAAATTTACAGAAATCAAAATGAGAGTTATCTAGACTAAGAAGCAACTATAAAATGATGATTTATAGACAATTCAAATCTTAAAGTAGTTCTAAGAAATTTGATTCTCTATATTAGATATTAAGCTACAAGAATCCGTGGATTTAGTGGATAAGAAAGCTTTATTGCTAAAAAAAGTTTAAAAGGCATACATCATTCATATTTTAAACTAGTTAAAAATTCCCGCTATTTGATTATATATTCGAAAAAAATAAACTTTTATGTATCAGAGTAATTTTTTTCATATATTAATAAAGATATAGTTCAACATGAAATAATGTTAAAGAGATAACTATAAAATAGAAGTAAAATTTTTTGACAAGTTCTTGGATATTTATAAATCTAAGTTGTCCAAATATGGCCAAGATATTATCTTTAATCGAGATTAAATGGGGATTTTAAGAAACTTGTTCTTAAAAGGAGTTTAATTACGTAATTTAAAAATAATTTAAAAGTTCAAAAATAGGATATCAGTAGTGCTAACATTTAAAATTTAGGAAAAAAAAAGCTGAAATCTGTCATATTTGGTAAGTTTCATAATCAAAATGAAATAAAAGGGTTTTATAGAAGATTTATTGCTGTTACTAACAATATAAAAGTTCAATAATGTTGATTATATATTAAACATTTCTGAATTTTTATTCTATATTAAGTTTATAAAAAGTCTAAAAAAAGTATTTCTTATTCTTCATATATTTTTATCTCACAAATTAACGTGTTAGCTTACTAATTTTGAAATGCTATTTTTACCTTAAAAAGTACTTTAAAATCTTAAGCATCTTACTTTTGTAACAATAAAAAGCTTTATTACTAAATACTATAACAAAAACTTTCTTTTTTTTAAATAATATTTTAAAATGATTCCAGATAGAGAATTCATATTTAAAATATAAATTTTAAAGACAAAATCTCTTTTTAATACATGGTAGGTACAAAATGGCAAATTAGATAATTAAAATTGTAGGAGAAAGACTTTGAATCAGGGAAAAAATATTTTAAATAAAACCCTTGCTTCTTGAAAACGAGTTAGAAACAATTACTATATTTAAAAATGAACAGATATGGTATTACCTACTAAGCAATAATCTTATTCTCAATTCGGTACAATATTAACAGTGCCAAACTAACATGCATTTAAATAATGATTTCATGGTTTGATTAATATGATTGGAGATGTCTAAATTATACGTGTGACCACTATCAGACTAGTATTTGACTTCGCGGAAATAGTATTTTTAAAACAATAGCAATACCAGTTCATTAATTTTAATAAATTACTGTTTATTGGCCCAAAGGATTAAAGCAGTCAGATTTCTCTTGCTTTGTTGGTGTTTCAACACCATCATTAAGAAAAATTTGCAAAATATTTATAACAAATATCCAATTTTACTTAAAATGCTTTGCTAAAAAATTAGGTGGTCCCGGTATAACTGTGCAAGTTGATGAGTTGATGCTTAAGTACTAGGTCAAAAGATACAGAGGACTAGGACCACCTGAAAAGGTTTGGGTACTTTTAATAGTGCATACTTTAACTTCACCAGGATTAGGTTTTGTGCAGATTGTTGAAATGAAGGTCCAAGAAATTATTACTTCCATTATCTAAGAAGTTGTTCATTGTGAACCCCTTATTCGCATTAATGAATGGACAAGTTATAACAATCTTAGAAAATTGATCTGTTATGAAAATGCAAATGTATGCCATAAATACTATTTTAAATGTTCCATTACTGGTGTCTAAACAGACTGTTGAAAGCTTTAAAAACAAATGAAGTCTTAAGATTAAAGAAATAAAAGGTTTAACTGATGAAGGTAGCAGATTGCTTGTTGATAAGTTTCTTTTTCTTGATATTTTTAAATGGTGCTTACAGCAAAACGCTTTTTTATTAAAAAATTAACTTTGTTTTGAGCCATTAATTTTCGATGATTCAAGACTTTTTCTTGAAATAAATCTAAATAGGATAAGAATATATAAGTAATTGAAGAGATTTTTTTATTGATTATGTAGTTAATAAGACTGAATTATTACTTTTATATGCAAATATAATAAATCTCTATCTTAAATAAAGAAGATAATACAAATCTATTAATTGACGTAGGTGTTGGTCACTTTTTATTCCTTAATAATTTAAAAGAATAAAAGACAGAAGATTTAGTTATATTTGAATTCAAGGTTGACAAAGGTAATTTTTTGATGATTCCATTTCAGCCTAATAATAAATACTTATGTATTTGAGAATAATGTTAACCAAAATACATATAAAGCAAAATTATACCTTAAAGATTCGGTTTAGAAAAAATTATTATTTTAATTTATAGTAGAACTCGATTTTCCTAGGTTTTTAAATAAAATTAAAAAAAATTTATTCATACAAATTAAATTGGAATAATATGAGTAACTCATTAAATCATTCTTTTTTTCGACATTTTATTCCCATATAAACTATATTAACTATTCCGAACGTTTTTCTATAGAAATAGCCTGCCTTCTTCTCACTAAATACTTTGATTTTCACCACAGACATTTGATTTTTTTAGTATGGATTGTTCTATTAGATGGATTAATAAAGTTTACACTATGTTTTACTGAAGAATGTTACATAAGCCCTCCATTTATCCGGAATAATGTGCCTTTTATTAAACTCATTATTGATGATCATACGCGTAATAAACTCTGAATTTCGATTGGTTACTGGTAATATAAAACATTTGCTCGTAACCGCTGTATCCTACCAATATATCATTGTTCATTAACCATTCTTCCTCGGCTATATTTTCGCCTTATAAACAAACTTACATAAATTTCAACGAGTTTAGCTACTCCATTTTCATCACTTCCACCGATTTTTTCACTATTAAAGCCTAAGTAGTTGCAGATTGCTTTTCTTGCCAAGGCACAGAGTGAGCTGACTGTTTCCATGTCTCTCTGCAGCTCAAAAGAAAAGTCGTTAAAGCTTTCTCCTTCAATATATTTGTAAAAAATCATCAAAATTTCTTTAAATGAATAGTATGAATCTTAAAAAAAACTGGATTTTCTAATTAAAACGATATATGAACAAGGTCTGGTACATATGCATCCAAATGCCTTTTACTTTTCGTACATTTTAAAAACGCCTTTTGTAGAGTTTTTGGCGCTGTTTTGTGTTTTCAATAAATTTCAACAATGTCATTAATGAATTTGCAAGTCCAATTATTTCTTAAGTTTTTTTATAACAAATCCTCATTTAATAATATAACTTTTATTTTATTATTTGATTTTAATAAATCATCTTGTACTATTTTCTTTTTTGAAGCTTTTGGCATGCTTTGGAGAATTTTTAATTTTATTTAAAAACCGAGGAAAATCGATTTTAAACAAATTTATTAAACTAATCAATTACTTTAATAAAAAAGTTAAATTTATACTAAAATTTTAAATTCATTTTTTGAAAAATTAGTTTAGCACGTGTTTTTTGAATTCCTAAAAACTTATTAAAAGCTGGCTAGAATGTAATATTACTTTTAAGAGAAATTTTTAATAGAAAAAGATATTATTACTTGTAAATTTGCTTTATTAATAATTCTGATTTTTCTTTTTTTTTGTGAATTAAAAAGAACTTATATTTTTATATTTCATATAATTTAATGATTTTGTTTTAAGAAATTTATAATCATTCTTTATAATTAATATTGTTTTTTATACAAATCTAATTTAATTTTTTTTGCACAAATTAAAATTTAAATTTCATAAAATGAATTTACAAAAATTGGTAGCATAAAAATAAATAAGTTGTATTTAATTATGAGAATTCTTTCATTTAAATTTATTTTCAACATTTTCGATAAAAAAAAGTAATCTTATAGTATAAAGATCTTAAATGTAATTTAGAAAACATATATAAAATTTAGTAACATGCTTCTAAATCAACAATTATAAATAATTTATTTAATAAGTTAAAAAAATCAAGATTGTAACATGATTTTTGAACTTTTGGAATAACTTTAAGAAGAATTTAAAATGTTTGTTCTAAATTTAAGTTTATAAATAAGGTTCTATTGATTTTTTAAATATTAAATGAACAACAATTTATGAACTAAATTTTCTTACTTTTAATATTTATCAATATGCTTCATTCCAAGTTAAATTATTATTCTACGTTTTATTAATATATTGTATTTATTACATAATTAAGTATTAAATTTAATATTTCAATTAATGATTTTAAATTGATCATATTAAGTCAAAACTTAATTCCATAATTAAGGAAATGCCATCTTAAATAATTTTACTGGGTAAACTGTGTCTTAATGGTAAGAAGAGATCACTTAAACAACTAATGAAAACAGTAACCAAAATAACACAATAATTATACTTTAAAGAACAGTGTCGTCACTAAATAGATTCAAAAATAAGACGTTCAAGGAAGGAAAATCAAGATTTATGTTTAAGATAGTAATATTATGTGTAATTAGGTTTCATGAAACATAAAAAAAAAGAAGGCTTTAAAGCACTTAGATACCACCTTGGTTCGAATCTCTGAAAGATACCGGAAAGGAGGTTTTTTGCTGTAGTTTTTGAGGTTAGAGATGTGAATACTTTGAATGATCTGATATTAAAACATGTGCACCATGGTTTAATAGTTATCACTGACGGATATAAGGTTTATAACAAGTTTAAAAATAATCTAACTACACTCATCATATGGGTTATCACAGTATTAGTTTCAAAAGTCCTTTAAGAAAGGATACTAATACTATTGAAGGAACATGAAACAGCGTGAAAACATCAGTATCTGTGAGATATAAAGTCAAAAGAAAATTACAAAAAATATTGTTTGGATTTATATGGCGTAGACAGGACAAGGTTAGACGTTGGGAATTGCTCATTTTTACAACCAAGACTTAAATAAATTAGTTAGGTTTGTTTTTTAAAAAAATAAGTGTTTTTTTATGGATTAAAATCCGGAGTACTTAAGTGCATTTCGATCAAAAAGAGAAAGGAATGACCATTTAGTAAATCAGGATTGGAAAAGAAAAATTTACATGCGATAAAAATGAGTTTTTAACTTGAATGTTACATAATTGAAGCAAAGGTTTGAAGGAAATAAGAGTATTAAAAGAAAGAGAAGAAAAAATTGAATATTTAAGATTTAGAGCTGAAATTGAAAAATAAATCAAAATGTCTTTAAAAAGACAAATAAGAAAATGATTAATATCTAAAAAGTTATTGAAAAAAGAAAAATCCTAAACCAGTCAGAACTAGGTTATTTAAAGAAACATTTCTTCCATTAGTTCTAAAACTTATAGCATTTTGTTATATTGAAAAATTAAATTATTAAGAACTCTCAAAGATTGATATTGGTTCAAAAAACCATGTTTGTAAATAATGATGAGACTTTAAAATATAAATGTATATTTCTGGCGTTTTTTATCCTCTAATTAATAGAAATTATTAATGGCATATAAAAAATATAAAAAAAAAGATTTTTTTGTAATTATAAAAATGGCTCTCTTTTTATCAAATAATTTTATTTTAAGATTAATATTATATCAGTGTAGGCAGTTTGATACTTAATTTTAAATTTCAGAATCAAATATATAATTTATTGGTACTATTCTGTTAAAAATGAAAATTGTTAGTAAATTTTAAAAATATTTTAAAATGGGATTCGAATGGTCAAGCAAATTAAAGATTATGGAACATTCCAAAAAAATGATTAAAAATTGTTTTAAAAAATCAAATTTTGTTCGGAGAAAGTATCGATAATTTATTATAAAATATTTATTCAAAAACATACATACAGTTAGAAGAACACCTGAGAAAGTTTAAATATCATATACATCAAAGAATTTCAAAAGTTTCTTCAGAAAATTATTTTTGTAACCGCAATATTATTTTACACAAAAGAAACAAAAATTACAATGTTTTTCCAAAAAAAGATAAGTATTATGATATTTTCACTATAAAAATATATTTTGGTAAGAGAATAATGGATATTAATTTGATGCCATAATAAATGACTAATTAAGATTTTATTTATAAATAAATGGTTAATGATTTTGGATTTAATACCTAAAGAATCATTATAACCCTTCTATAATGAAAATAAACAAATTTATGAAATTATAAATTAATAAGTTGTCAATATGTAAGGAAAAAAAGATGATTTTATTTTTTAAAATAATAAAAATAAAAAAAATGTTTTAACTACTATTAACTCAACTTAGAAAATAAAATGATAAAAAA